>MU687617.1:2110-31174 GCA_026770625.1 Nicotiana glauca | reverse complement strand
CCCGGGTTAACAGAATTCTTTATCCGGATTTCTGGTTCGCGGACTGTTAAATAGAGTCAAACCTTTCCTCGATTCAGGATTCAACGGGTGACTTACACCATAAATCTCCCAAGTGGCGACTCTGAATCTCTTAATAAACGAATCCCGTTTCGACTGTCCTTTAATTGGAAAAAACTCCCTTTACCACGCCCTTCACGGGGTGCAGTAGCGCCAAAAGGAGGTGTGACAGGGGTGACTTACAAAACTCCTACCATGTCGACCTGCTGCTGGGGTATGGGCACCAGAGTAATGGCCTCACTCCTGAGACCTCTTGGCCTCTCTCTCCCCTCGCTCATTGTTGAGCATAAGTTCAATCCTCCTAGCAATGCTCACTACCTGCTGATAAGGAATGTCCATATCTAACTCTCGAGCCATGCTAGATCTGATGGGTGGAATAAGACCCTCAATGAACCTGCAAACTCTCTCCCGACCTGTAGCAACCAAAGCCGGTGCATTCCTGGCCAACCTAGTATAACAGATAGCATACTCCGAAACGGTCATAGCACCCTAGCGCAAATGGTCTAACTCTGCGCGCCATGCATCCCTGAGACTCTGGGGAATAAACTCTCTCATAAACATATCCGAGAGTTGGGTCCAAGTCACTGTAGCAGCCTCGACTGGACTGACTATCTCATAAGTGTGCCACCAATCATAGGCGCCTCCCCGAAGCTAAAAGGTAGGAAAATAAACACCGTTGGGCACCACTATGCCCATAATGCAAAGAATACGGTGATACTGCTCTAGAAATCCCAAGGCATCGTCTGATGCTAATCCACTGAACACTGGGGGATCATAATCCACTGAACACTGCTCGTCCTCTGAAGTAGCTGACCCATCCTCGGGTTGAACTGGCGCTGCAGGCGGCGCGGGAATAATCTCGGTAACTTGCTCAACCTGCACTTGCTGCTCAGGAGTGCGGACGGTGGAAGTCTGTGCTACTCCCCCGGCCTGGGATATGGCTGTAGCAAGGGGAAGCAACCCTGCCTGAGCTAAGGTAGTGTACATGCTTATGAACTGAGCCAGAGTCACATGGAGCGCTGAAGTAGTAGTGGCAGTAGTAGGTGTGCCAGGTGCCTCGGCTCCGGCTAGATCTGCTGGTGGTACCTCAGTGGTAGCTTGCGCAGGTGCTCTGGCTGCACCACATGCACGTCGTCGACCTCTACCCCAGCCCCGGCCTCTAACTGCTGTAGTAGGGGGCGCGAGTGCCTAGTCATCGCGTGTAGCACTTGTCCTCAGCATCTATGAGAGAATAGAAGACAGAAGTTTAGAATTGATGTCAAAAATATCGCACGACAAGGAATTCAAATGAGATGAAGATTTTTCCTAAACAGTTACATAGCCTCTCGTAGATAAGTACAGACGCCTCCGTACCGATCAGCGAGACTCTAATAAACCGACCTGTGTTTCATGACTCCTATGAACCTAGAGCTCTGATACTAACTTGTCACGACACCAGTTCACCCGCCATCAACATGTCGCGATGGCACATTGTTCCTACATATAGGTAAGCCTAACAATGTCGAAATTTAATATAACTTGCAGAATAATTAATTAAAACTGAACATATGTAAAATAATGGCTGCATATAAGGCTGCTCGTCCTATACAACACAAAAGTAATGCGGAAGTCTACAACTCAATCCCAAAACCCTAAAACTCACGGGAACCACATGCTAATAGAAACATAGTACGATGCTCTAACTCCAGAATATCTAAACAACTGAGAGAAAGGAATAAACTACATACTAAAGGATGGAACAGAATAGAGACTCCTGGTCTGCGAACGCGGCAGATATACCTCGAAGTCTCCGTATAACTCCCGCACACCGCACACCTAAGTAGGTGATGCAGGGACTCCAGACACTGAGGTTACCACCGGCCTAGCCGGTTGTAGCTGCTTGGGAGTATGTGGCTCCCATTATGCTTGGTGATGAGCAGCGTAGATTGGAGAAGTTTGTGAGGCTTCAACCTCCGTCTTTTAGCGGTGCATAGGGTGAGGATGCCCATCGTTTCTTGGACATATGTCAGAGGATCCTTCATACACAGTTACTCTGTAGACTAGTGGGGTCTCGTTCACTACTTTTCAATTCACTTGAGCTGCCTTCACTTGGTGGGAGGCTTATGAGAGGTGTAGGTTGGTTTGTGCAGTGCCACTTAAATGGAATGAGTTCTTCGTTCTCTTCTTTGAGAAGTATGTACCGCAGTCTCGCAGAGAGGAGCTACATAGACAGTTCGAGTAGTTATGTCAGGATGATATAATTGTAAAGTAGTACGAATGAGATTTTCTATTTGGTTGGTTACCATAGATAGAGAGAGGATAAGGAGGTTCGTTGATGGCCTCACATTTCAGCTCTGGGTGCTTATGACTAGAGAGAGGGTGACTACTGCTACTTTTGAGGAGGTGGCTGACATTGCTTAGGAGATAATGTCTATCCACCGCCAGGAGCGAGTTGAGCGGGAGGCTAAGAGGCCTCGTGGATCAGGTAGTTTTGGTGTTGTTCCTTCTGAAGGTCAGTTCCAAAATGACAGGGGTCGTCCCTATAGGAATTTTTAGACGACTCGATAGTTCATCGTGGTGTATCAGTCGTCCACAGATCTCACATTGATCGCTCAAGCGAGTCTTCATTCAGTGCACTACCAGCATAGAGTTCTCGCCAGGCCTCATCTGCTTAGGTTTCTATGGGTATTTTATTGGGGTATCAGGAGCAGCAACTCCATCAGAGGAGGGGTTGCTTTGAGTACGGGGATCTTTGTCATATCAAGAGATATTGCCCTAGTTTGTTGATTGGGACTCCACAGAATAATTCTCGGCCGATGGCACCAGCACCAATAGCTACACCATCCGCTCAACTGGCTCAAGGTAGGGCCTAGTCAGCTAGAAGTGACTCTAGAGGGGGAGGCCGATCAGGTGGCGGTTAGGCCCATTTATGTTCATTTTCGGCCAGACCAGATGTTATTGCTGCAGACACAATGATCATATGTGTTATCTCAGTATGTCATCGAGATGATTCTGTATTATTTGAGCCCCCATCCACCTATTCATATGTGTCTATTTTCTAGACAAGCCCTGTGAGTCTCTAGTTTCATTTGTTCCTGTATCTACTCCTGTGGCCGATGCTATTATTATAGTCCGTGTATACCAGTCGTATGTAGAGACTATTGGGAGATTAGAGACTAGAGTTGACTGCTACTGCTTAGTATGGTTGATTTTGATGTGATATTGGGTATAGATTGGATGTCTCCATGTCATGCTATTCTAGACTGTCACGCTAATATTGTGAGGCCCAGCAGATGTTTGGGAAGGTTTGTCTTTCTTATTTTGCATTTGTGAGGGATGTCAGTGTAGAGACACCTACTATTGCTTCTATCCTAGCGGTGAGAAATTTTCTAAATGAGTTTCTTGCAGACCTGACATGCATGGTACCGGGTAGGGATATTGACTTTGGTATTGATTTGGTGCCAGTCACTAAGCCCATTTGTATTCCACCAGATCATATGGCACTGGCAGGGTTGAACGAATAGAAAGAGAAGCTTCAGGAACTCCTTGATAGGGGGGTATTTGGCCTAGCATGTCACCTTGGGGTGCACAAATTCTATTTGTAAAGAAGAAGGATGGTACCATCAGAATGTGCATTGATTACAAACAGTTGAATTAAGTCATAATCAAGAACAAGTATAATCTGCCTCGTATTGCTGATCTATTTAACTAGCTTTTGGGAGTGAGGGTGATCTCCAAGATCGATCTCAGGTCAACGTATCTCCAGCAGAAGATTCGGGTCTAGGACATTCTTAAGAAAATTTTCAGGACCCATATGGTCATTATGAGTTCCTCGTGATGTCTTTGGGGTTGACCAACCCCTTAGGAGCTTTCATGCATCTAATTAACAACATGTTTCAGCCTTATCTCAAATTGTTTATTATTGTATTCACTGATGATATCATGATGTACTCTCGTAGCCAGGAAGAGCATGTCCAACATTTGCTTGTTATGTTGCGGCGGCTGAGGGAGGAGAAACTTTATGCTATGTTCTCAAACTGTGATTTCGGCCTCAGTTTAAAGTCGTTCCTAGGGCACGTGGTGTCTAGTAAGGGCATTCAAGTGGAACCAAAGAAGGTAGAGGTGGTTCAGAATTGGGCAAAGGCCGTCCTCAACTATGGAGATTCGGTGTTTCTTGGTTCAGATGGTTATTACCGTCGATTTGCGTAGGGTTTCTCATCTATTGCATCTCCCTTAACCTGATTGACCCAAAAAGGTGCTCCTTTTAGGTGGTCGGATGAGTGTGAGGCAAGCTTTCAGAAGCTCAAGACTGCCTTGACCACAGCTCCAGTGCTAGTTCTACCATCAGTTTCTGGTTCTTATACAGTATATTGTTATGCTTCTTAGATCGGTATTGGATGTATTTTGATGCAGTAGGGTAGAGTGATTGCTTATGCTACATATCAGCTGAAGACCTATGAGAAGAACTACCTTGTTCATGATTTGGAGTTGGCTGCCATTGTTCACGCATTGAAGATTTGGAGGCACTATCTCTATCGAATGTCTTGTGAGGTATTTACTAATCATCGTAGCCTCCAACACTTGTTCAAACATAAATATCTCACCTTGAGGCAGCAGAGATGGTTTGTGCTTCTAAAGGAAGGTGATATTACTATTTTGTATCACCCGGGAAAGGCCAATGTGGTGGCCGATGCCCTGAGTAGGAAGTTTTGCATTCATTCCTGTTAGGGAGAGAACTCTTGCAGTTGGTGTTCATGCCTTGACCAACTAGTTCTTGAGATTGGATATTTTGGATCTAAGTCGGGTACTAACTTGTGTGGTTCCTCGGTCTTCCTTATTTTATCGCAGCAAAGAGCGCCAATATGATCATCCTCATTTGCTTGTCTTAAAGGACAAAGTCCAGCACAGTGGAAATAAGAGCGATCACCATGGATTTTGTAGTTGGCTCCCAGGGACTTCGAGGAAGTTCGATGCTATTTGGGTAATTGTGGATCGGCTGACCAAGTCCGCGCACTTCATTCTAGTGAGTACTACTTATTCTTTAGATTGGTTGGATGAGATTTACATATGAGAGAATGTTCGCCTTTATGGGGTCCTAGTTTCCATCATTTTAGATAGAGGCACGTAGTTTACATTTTATTTTTGGAGAGCCATGCAGTGAGAGTTGGGCACTCAAGTTGATTTTAGCACAGCATTTCCCCCTCGAACATACAGATAGTCCGAACGTACTATCCAGATATTAGAGGACATGGTACGCATTTGTGTCATTGATTTAGGTGGTTCATGTGACCTGTTTCTACCGCTCGAAGAGTTTGCATAGAATAATAGTTATTGGTCGAGTATTCTTATGGCTCCGTATGAGGCTTTATATGGGACGCGGTGTAGATCTCTGGTGGGTTGTTTTGAGTCGGTCGAGGCTACACTATTGGATACTAGATCTGTTCAAGATGCTTTGGAAAAGTTTAAATTGATTCAGGAGCGGCTTCACACGGTGCAGTCTAGGAAAAAGAGTTATGCCGAAAAGAAGGATGTTCTGAGTTTCGGGAAAAAATGGCAAGTTGTGACCTTGATTCATTGGGCCTTTTGAGGTACTTCAAATGATTGGGGAGGTGGCTTAGAAGCTTGCCTTGCCACCTAGCTTGTCAAGTGTGCATCCAGTATTTCATATTTATTTGCTCTGGAAGTACGTCGGTGATCCGTCTCATATTTTGGATTTTACTTATGACAGTCTATTTGGATGGTTATTTCACTTATGATGTGGAGCCGGTGGCCATTTTAGGGTGGCGAGTTCGAAAGTTGAGGTCAAAGGATATAGCTTCAGCGAAAGTGCAGTAGAGAGGTTAGCCCGTAGAGAATACCACTTGGGATATCTAGCGAGAGATGCAGAGCAGATATCCACACCTATTTGAAGCTCCAAATATGTTTTAGACCCATTAGAGGATGAACGTTTGTTTAAGAAAGGGAGGTTTTAACGACCCGACCAGTCGTTTCGAGATTCGCAGCCCCGTGGTAGCACATTTTGAAATCTTTTATTGCTTATTTTGACAAGGGCATACTTAGAGTAAAGGACATAATGATGCAAAGAAAAAGTATTAACAGGAAATGCCCCTGTCGCGAAGGAAAGAAGGAAGATTTTTTTTAATGAAGGGCAGCAAGCATTAATGATCATGAAATGCATATTGGACTTAGCGGCCTAATCTTTCAAATCAATCTAACCTTTGCTCTTATCATTCCTTCGAGCTTTGAAATCGAGCATCTTTATGCCAATTATTTGAATCAAACTCACGACTCACCTTGGACTAGTGGTGTGCTGAGGGATTTTCACCAACAAGTCTCTCTCATCTATTTATGTTTACTTACCGTCGTATTATAATGCCCGTGAGGGTTTTCACTAGTAAGAAACTCTCATTTTTCTTTTATTTTTCTTTTTCTTTTGCTTTCTTGTGTGAGCAACTTGACGGTGCTCTATGTTGCTTGACAACCTTTGCTCATTGGATGCTTCTCTTGGCATTCTTGAAGCCATATCGGGAGGTCTTTATTTGGAAGTTTTTTTGATAGGGTTGGAAATAAGGGATGACATGAAGGATCAAAGTAGACTCAGAATGAGGGGGTTGTAGACTTACAACTCTTGGATTCAACTCTTTCAAAAGTGAAATAAAATATCTGCCCTAATTTCAGATATTGGAATTTTTTGGATTTTTTTTTGAATTCTGATTTGTTTAGACCGAACCATGTAAGACTGCCTACATATCCCTTATTTTTGAGGAATGAGGTCTAACTTAGTTCGAACATATGACCTAAATATTAATTTTTCATTTCTCTTTCTTTTCTTCATTTTTTTTGATCTTGTTGCCCCAGCTTTTATTTTCTGGGGGTACGGACCTCTGATTGTTCTTGTCCTTTTTTTTTTGCTTGAACTTTCTAAGAGTTGACCCAGTTTGTACTCTTGGGGCATGGAATTGTTTTTCCATCATTTTTCATTTTTATTTTTTATTGGACTTTTAACTCTAAACTTGACTCCAAAAGTGGGTGGTCAAAGAATATAACACAGTCTCAAAAGGGTAACAAATGGCATAAAGTGTTTGGGTAGCAGAAAAAGGGCCTCCTAGCCTTGAGAATGCTAATTAAATATCCTTTCGTGATCACAATACTGATGAGCATGTCCGTCTTCTTGGTGTTTGATGGTCGAAAGACACCTTTCATTCATTAACGCCAAACTTCCAATAAACTTCAATTGATTCTTCTTCAAAAATGTCTTTTTCTCGGTTATCCAATTCAAGATTAAATCAGTTTACTAAGATCTAATCGAAATTCAGCATACATGTCATGTCACTAGAACTAGCGGCGAAAGAACTAAGCATGGAATAACACAAAAAGATAAACTGTATTTCACTGAGTAAGATCCAAGTTACAACCCTAAAATAACTCGAATAATAAAAATAGCAATAGAACAAACGGACAAGACTAACATAGACAGAACAGAGGGATTGAAGGGTTTGTCTCAATAAAATAAATAAAATCTGGATCATAATCCTACAATAATCCAGATAATGGAAAAAACATCAAAACAAGCTACCAAGATTCCTTCCTAGTGAGGAGGGAATGACTTTTCAATTGCTAAGCTTGACATTTTGCCACAAATTTTCTCATCAGAATCACCATGTTCTTCTCCAATTTCAGTCGGCAAGTTCCCAAGAGGATCCTCATTCTCCATGTCACCAGGCATCATCCCCACAAATAGTGCATCATCATATGTAGGTAAATGATTCTGCGTGATATTCTGGGTGTCACTATATTGGATCACAATCATTTTCTCCTGGATCATCCTTTCTATTTATCTTTTCAAATCCCAACAGCTTTAAACATTGTGCCCCTAGGCATTGGAATGGTATTCACATCTTTTAGAAGGATCAAAGCTTCTTGCATGTGGGTCCATATTATTTGGGGGAATAGGTAAAATCATGTCATAGTGCTTTAATTTATCAAACAAGCTTGCATAGGACTCTCCTATTGGTGTAAAATTATCCTTCAACCTTTGTTCCCATCTATACCCCGGACCTTGATGTGGGTTATAGGGCACTTGAAAATTTGATGGAGGCTGGTGAAGATTTTGCGGTGCTCGTGCTCGCCTTCTAGGGTGTTTTGGTGGATGGACAACATACTCAGGTGGAGCAACAGAGTATTTTGGGTTCTGAGGTGGATAGTAATGCTCAGGGGAATCATCGAAAAACATACGAGGCTGTTGCGGCCAAATGCACAAGAAGTATAGGCGGTTGTCAAGCAATAAAGTGACTAAAAGTTGGATGTTGAACCCACGAGGACTTGTAATTAACTGTTAACTAAATTAGACTATCCTAATTATCTAAGCAACAACTAAATATATAAAAATTGGTGAAATACATAAAGCGCCCCTCCAAGTTGTCCATAACGGTCAGTTGAACACCTTAACTTGTCATGTGACCAATCAGACACCTCTACTTGGTCAAAGCATATTCTCTTAAACCCCTTCCGCTGACGTGGCAAATTTTGTGTGTTACACCTACATATATGCGCGTGAAAATCTTGAAAATTAGGTTTATCTTTTTTTTTTCCATAATTCAATGTGGACCCCACCACCTCCTAGAGATCCGCAGACCCCCTCCCTGATTTTTTCATCTTCTTCGTTACTATAGCTGCAAGAACACCAAAGAAACCCTCTTCTTCTTCCTTCCAAAGCACCTAAGACCTAGCTAAGACAAAATTCTAGACAATTCCTTGAGCTAGCAGCACCTCCCCTTCTCTTCTGACTTCATTTTTTTGTGTTCTTAATTTACAAAAAGATACATACACACACGGAACAAAAACAGGAAAATAATGGAGAAAATAGAAAAAACTTGAGGAGATTTGCACAAAAAAGTGGAAAAGCAAATTTGCACAAAAAGATACATACAAACACGGAACAAAAAGAGAAAAACAATGGAGGAAATGGAAAAAACTTGAGGAGATTTGCACACAAAAGTGGAAAAGCAAATTTGGACAAAAACAGAGATAGAAAAAAAAAGAGAAAAGGGGGAACATGGTAAAAAACAAACAAAAATCCAATGGACATTCTGGAGTTGTTCTTAGTTCTTCCGAAATGCATAGGTACAAAAATCCAAAAGCAAATGTTTTCCTATGGAAATTCCTTGTATTCTCATCCTCTACTTTCTTTGATTTAGTTTCTGAAAACAAAACAAAAGAAGATTTTTACCGTTAGCTTTAGTTCATAGCTTTCTGATCCAAACTAGATTTCAAAAAAAAAAAGGTTGTAGTTTAGTGTAGTCATTTCTAAGAAGAAACCAAAATAGAGTAGATGTGTAAGTTTAACTTGAAATTTCCCGGTGCTTGGTCAGAGTTGGAAGTTCCGTTCATGTCCGGCGTCCATGGTGTTGGTCTAAATAGGTTTTATGGTGGTTTAAGGTATGATTTGGAAAAGTGGGCTCTTTTTCTTATTTTTTAATCGAAAAAGTCCTAAAAATGCCACTCAACTTTTAGAAATAGTCTATCCATGCCATCCGTTAAAAAAAATACTCATTTCATGCCACTGCCGTTACACATTTGGCCCATCCATGCCATTATTGACTAACGGCTCAGTTTTTATTTTGCCTATCCATGCCACTGCCATTAGTCAATAATGGCATAGATGGGCCAAATGTGTAATAGCAGTGGCATGAAATGAGCATTTTTTTAACGGATGGCATGAATAGACCATTTCTGAAAGTTTAGTGGCATTTTTAGGCCTTTTTCGTTTTTAAATAAAAAATAACAACTATTTCTTAATATAGAGTATAATTTATTTAAGAAATAAACGTGTCATCCAATAATTTGTCAGATTGACATGTCATCCGCGAGTGTAACACACACATGAGGCTTGCTGAATTCGAGTGTTCACGAGACACACTTGTGTTAAATAGAAGTGTCTGACTCGTCATATGGCAAGTTAAGGTGTTCAACTGACCGTTGCGGACAACTTGGAGGGGATGTTTATGTATTTCGCCATAAAAATTTGATTCTAGACTAATTAAAATATAGCAAAACAATCAGTGAACTCTAAACAAGGGAAAACATATTTTTATGATACCAATGTAATGAAAATAATCTAGGGCCATGGGCTATCTAACATTCCTATTGGATTCTTCAATTGAATTGACTAACTAATTTATCTAGTTTATTGGTTGACAAACTTAATATTGCTCATAAGAATCTGTCGAGTTCTTACTTGCCTGTTCAAGCTAACCTAACGCCTATATGTCTATGGAGTTAGAATCAACAAGAACGCATTTATAATTCCTGTATATTAACCAAGCAACGCAATTAGGTATATGTCTATCCTAACCGCGAATCTGTTCCGCGATGCTCGGGTTCAAGAACTTGCTCTACTCAATCCTATATGCAATCTAGAATTCCCACTTTTGAGTTCAATTCAAGATTCGTAGATAGTAGTCAATTGGTGATCAAGCAATCAAATAATTAAGTGCTGGATTAAATAGATAAACCAACATGATAAACTAAGAAATCAAAATCAATATCCGAATAACAACAGTCATGAAAAAACACAACATTAGAACGTGAAGTTTAGCTCCACATAGACATGGTAGGGAAACAACAAATCATACAAAGAAACATAAAAATTACTATGTTTGGTTGAAGAAAGATGGAAATTGATCAATTCCGGCCTCCACGGCGGCTCTATACTTGTGTTTTTCTCTTAAAAATTCCCTCTCCCCTCTGAAATAGGTTTAGGTTGGCTTTTATATCAGTTGAGGTTGTCTTGGGTCAAAATATTTGAGTCCTGGTCGAAATAGGACATGTTCATGTTTCGAACGTCCACGGCACCGTGGGGTACTAGCCCTGGCGCTCAACTTTTGGGCATTCTATTTTGAGTGCTACAGCCAGTGCCCTACGCTGGCTGTGGCCCTCAAATTTCACTTTTTGCTTTTTCTTCTCAATTTCGCTCCAAATCGCGCTATTTCATCCCAAATTGCTTCCGAATGATTCCTACATATAGAAATACTATAATTTAGCACAAATCATCATATTATACATCTGAAATCTACGAGACATGAGCACAATGTGGGGAAATATACTCTAAAATATGCATACTTTAAACCGAACATCAACACGCCACACTTAAACGTTTCTCGTCCTCGAGTCAACCGACAAATAACTCTATCTTTGAGCACTCTATACCAATGACCATGGTTGATAGCAACAATTAAATTCTAGCATATGCAATCACCACACACTTCCCTTAAACTTAGGTCATACTTCAAAAATATTCAAAAAAATACAACATGCACATAACAATCCTAGCCACACAAATCGACTCCATATCACAATCTAGTCGTGACTTGAACACCCAACATCATACAGAAAGCTAATAATGTTACCTATCCCTCGTAAAACCATGTGCCATCTTAATATGGTAGAAGACTAAAACAATGTAATATTTTTATCAAAAAAATAAAAATCACATCTTAATTAATCAAAATAAACTACTAAAATAAAACTAAATAAATAAATTTAAACTCATTTTTTGTATTTTCTTTTAATTTGTAAATACTAAAACATGAACTAATAAGGTGGTAATAAAAAATGGATTAAAAATCTATAATAACTCAAGTAAATATTTAAAATACTACAAATAACTTAAAATCTGTATGGATCAAAAATTGCGTGCTTACAGTTGCCCCTCTTCGCTTGGAAACAAAAAGTATTTTTGAGCAAAGAAACAAGTAAGCGACGTAATTGACTTCTGATCCCACACTTATTCAAATAAGATAAAAATGGATAAATGATTTTGATCGACCCCTGGTATCTGAGCTGCCTACATATCCTTGGCTATAAAGGAATCGGGACATGTGTAGTTCAGAAGTGAATGAATTGATGGAGAGTGTGGAGAGGATGAGAGAGTCGAGTGAGATTCCGTCGAGGTTCCGGTCCGTGGTCCTGTTATTACATCAAAATTAAGGCTTCTGAAGCTTGATCTTGAGTCTTAGTTGGTTCTTCATGCGGATTCTGTTCTGAATCCTGATACTTGTTAGCTGCAGCTGTTGGTTCATTCTTTTCAACCTCTCGGATCAAGGGGGACATCCCAATCTTGTGACTTCAATCACGCCTGGAGCAGCTCTCATCTTTCTCTGCTTCTGCACTTTGAGTTCACTTCTTTTTCTTTTCTTCTTTTTTTGTTCTTTTGTTATGGATCGAGACTCCTTCTTTTCGTCATCTCGAACCCTGTGCTTCGAGGTATAATCAGCACATGCACCAAAACAAATGTACGAACGAAATTTTTCTGCCCCAATTTTCACTAAGAAAATTTCGAAAGTTATTTGTAACCAAAATTCTATACTACTTAATTATTGAAAACAATAAAAGTTAGAATTGTGTATCCTTGGGAAAAGAGATTAGAGAGTGGAGACCTTATATCTAAAATGAAACCAACTAGGGATTGGAGACCCTATTGTTTGAAAATAATCAACTAGGGAGTGGTGACCCTATGTTGGTATCAGGTTATGCTGGCATCAAGCTATACTGGCATCAACTAGGGAGTAGAAACCATATGTTGGCATCAACTAGGGAGTAATGACCCTATGTTGGCATTAGGTTATACTGACATCAACTAGGGAATGGAAACCCTATGTTGGCATCAATTAGGGAGTGAAAACCCTATGTTGGCATCAAAAGGAATTTTAATTTTTTATTCTTAGAAAAATCATTCTGTTAAACAAATTGCCCTAACATTTTGTTAAAGGCATGTCATGACCCCAATTCACCCTCCGTAAACTATCATGACGGCATCTAGTCTCTAGGACTAGGTAAGCCAAACAAATTGCAGAAAAATATACAACAGAATAAAACTAGTCAAAACTACAGAAATAAGAAAATGAAGCGTTCAAGATGGCGTTCATCATTTACAATACAACTCTCCAACTGAAACTACATTTTACAAAACACGAAATCTCATGAAATAATAAGCTATGAAATAACTACGAGGTGTTCTAACTCCAGATTGTTTAAACAAAAGAAAAAGAACAAAAGTTCCATAACTAAAATAGATAGAGTAGATAGGGACTCCACGATCTCCGGACACGGAAGATATATCTCAAAGTCTCTAAAGATGGACTCTCCTCACTAGCAATATGACCGAGTCAATGTAACTCGATCTGCACATGAAAAACATGTGCAGGAAAGTGCATGAGTACAATATTACAGTACCCAGTAAGTGCTAAGCCTAACCTCGGTCGGGTTGTAACGAGGAAGGCCAGGGACCTACTGGTTATCAATATATAAGACAAAGTAAGACAGTGTAAGGTGCAACAATATAATCAAAACAATATCAGTAATGAGAAGAAAACACAGACAATACATATTCAATATACAGAAATATCGACAGGATATCTCTCGGGATCCCGTCTCGTAGTACCAAACGTAAATACTCGGGGATCTCTCATGTAAGGCCCCGTAAAATTTTGTGCTAAAAAACTAGTACCTCGTAGTGCCAAGTTTCGAACATGTGTTAGGAATGTGTAGACGCTCACCGCGGTACGGACCTTTTTTACTGATTTTGCACTTAAAAATCAAGAATCAAAATTTTCCAGAAAATTGCCATTATGCGGTTCAGAATGCGATCGCAGATCAAGTATGCAGACCGTATTTTTGCCACAGAGTTAATCAGAGGGTTAGTCAAAATTGATGATGACAATGCTGTCTATTATGAAATCACATAATCAATATGCGGACAGCATAATCGTCGCATAAATTCCTCAAGGATTTGTGAAGGTCAGTTCTGCAATGCATTATGCGAACGCAGAACATGAATGCGGACCGCATTCCCATCACATACCCAAGCAGAAACGCTCAGAGTTTTGGAACACTTTTGCGGTCCAATCTGCGGACCGCATTTTGATTCTGCGATTGCAAAGCGCGACCGCAGATCCTGGTCGGGCTTCTAAATTTTCTAAATTTTTAACCCGACCCCTTTTTAATAAAACACCCCAACCCTTCATTTGTACACATTTTTTGAACAAAACTAGAGAGAAGGAAGAGAGGGTTCTTGAGAGAGAAAGTCTCATCCTCATCAATTGATTTTCCAAAGTCATCCAAGCCCAGAAAAGTTTAACTACTTGTCTTCATCTCCACTCTTGCAGGTAAAATTCCCAACCCTTCTTCGTTGATTTTCAGATTTAAATAAAAAAAGGGGATTCTCATGAATTGATTCTTGAAAATGGAAGTTTAAATACACATGCATGTTCTTTAAAACCTAAAAGCTTGTAAGAAAATTTGGGTAGAAGGAAGGCTTGAAAAAGAGGGGTTGACAACCTAAGTAGGTTTGGGTAGTAAATGTGAACTTCGATTCTAAGATGTATCTGTTAACTTGTGAACTAGATTGACGTTGCTAGGATATTGGGTTAATTGAAGTTTGAAGTTCTAAAGAGAATTCGGCTCCAGGTATGTATGGCTAACTTTGACCTTTGTAAAATTGCCTTGTTTGATGTACGAATGTTTGGTATGTGATATCTATGTGGATTATTTGTGAAATCCGTGTGATTGGTATGATTGTGACTCTGATATGTGGTAAGAGTGGAGGAACAAATGACAGAAGGAAATCGTAAATGATGCAACTGGAATAACTATAGTAACAACATCTATGGCTTATTCTGGCAATCCTCGTTGTGGCGTAAAACGCCTATGATTTGTTGAATATGATGGAAGTAGTGTTGATGGTTATGGAAATACTTGTAAGTTGTTGTTGTTGTTCTTTGTAAATTATTGTTGTTGTTGTTGTGTTGTTTGTAAATTGTGGGTTGGGGTGATAAGGGTGGCCGAGGTAATAAGGGTGGACGAGGTAATAAGGATGAAATGTTGTGAAATGATATACTGGATGGCCTGAAGCCAAGTGATTGAACTGTGAACTTTTGTTGTTTTGTGAAGTGTTATTGTCCGGTAGGATCGGGTTGCGAGGCGCAACACAAAATGATAAGTTGTGGGTTGGAGTGATAAGGGTGGCCGAGGTAATAAAAGTGGAAAATGATCGAAATCACTGTTGAAATGAAAAGATGAGGATGTTGTGAATGCCTTGTTATGAAAAATGTTGAAAGGGAAATGGAGAGATTGTAAACCATTTGACTTGATTGTTTTCCTTCATGTGTATTGATTGTTGATTCCATTATTACTTGCTACTTGTGCGTGGTTTCAGTTTGGTTAGGGCAAAATTTGTTTATACATACCAGTACAATTCAAATATACTGACGTCCCTTTTGCTGGGGGCGCTACATTCGTGTTATATTTGTAGGTGGATTTATATCAGGTACCCCAGTTCAGCGGCAGCAGCACTCCTTCATCTTCCATCAGTCGTATTGGTGAGCCCCTTTCCTCTCGGGGCCCTGCGTGGCTCATGTCGCTTCTACTCCCAAGTCTTATTTTTAATTTGTATGTAAGGTATAGCCGGAGCCTTGTTACCGGCAAATACTGTATTACCCTGTTTTATCTTCAGAGGCTCCGTAGATAGTAAATGTGGGTTGTGAACTTATGTAATCGTATGCAGGGCGATGTAGTTGTAAACTTCGTTAAGTAACTAAGTATGTTGTGCATGTTTTGAAAACGGAGATTTTAATTATAAAATGACTAGTTCCTTGATTATTGAGTAGTAAAAATACGGGGTATCACGTGGGGTAGGAAAGGCACCCGGGTCCGCTTGACTGGGGCTACCCGGTCGGTCGCCGGTCATGTCCCTCGGTTTGGGGCGTGACATCTCAATATCCCAAGGGTCTCTCGGTATCCTTAGTATATGTGCTGGAGATCTCTTGGTATCACGAGGATCTCTTAGTAACCTTAATATATGTACGGGGGATATCTTGCTATCCCGTACTACAGTCCAAATGAATATATGTGCCGAGATCTCCCGGAATACTCATCCATAGTCCCAAAATAAAACACGACAATCTCAAAGAAAGAATCCACAATTTTATTCAAGTCTGTACCAATAAAAAACAGATTTCTATTCAAACATGCTGCACAAAATTCACGTAAACAGTTTAAGCAGATAGGATAGTTAATTCACTTAGGCATGCTTCCCTATACTACACAATAGGCTTAAAGTACAAGTAACATTCAAGAAGAAAGAAAACACAGTTAATTTAATTAATGAAAATGTGATTTCAACAATTAGAACATGTACACACTCGTCACCTCACGTACACGACATTCATATAACAACAACATCAAATCCTAAGGGGAATGTCCCCCACACAAGGTTAGACAAGTCACTTACCTCAAACCAGCTCAATCAACTCAATACCACGTTCTTGCCACGAGTATCCGACTCCGAATGACCCAAATCTATTCAAAGTAATTGCATAATGTAAATATAACTTCAATTAACTAATTCAACTAGTTAATTCGAAGCTAATACGCAAAATTTGGAAAATTGCCCAAAAAGTGCCCCAGTTCCACATCTCGGTATCGTGTAAAATTTACAAATTCAGAATTGTCACACTCTCACGAGTTCATATATACAGAAATTTCTCCAATTCGACATCAAAATCTTGATCAAAACTCCAAAATTAGGCCTAAGAACTTTTCCCAATTTTATTCCAACTTTCACCCCAAATTCGAATTTAAAAGATGAATTTAAGCATAGATTCGTGGAAATTAATCACAACCCATTAAGAAATTCTTATCCAAAACAACAAGGTAAAATTCTCACAAAAACTCACCAATCCCGAGCTCCCAAATCAATTTCCCATGTTTTATGACTAAACTGTCGTTCTGCCCCTTTTCTAAATAGTGGAATCACATATGTGAACCCAAGTAGTCCTTCTCGCACCTGCCGTTTTAAAGCAGTCCCGCTTCTGCACTACTCAAGTCGCATATGCGACATTTCATTAAAGTTAAATTTCCGCACTTGCGGTCTCGCAGGTGCGTTCTCCTTCTCGCACCTGCCGTTTTCTGGAGCCTGGCCAATCTTGCTTCTGCGATCTCTCAACCGCTTCTGTGGCGCCGCACCTGCAGTCCTATTCACGCAAGTGCGTTTATGACAGGTTCAACCAACATCAAATTCTTCCCAAGTCAAATTCAACTTCCATTAAGCACCCGAAACTCACCCGAGGCCGCGGGACTTCAACCAAATCAGCCAACCAATCCTAAAACATCATACGAACTTATTCCAACCTTCGAGTCACATCAAACAATACTAAAACCACAAATCACTCTCCAATCCAAGCGTAAGGATCTCCAGAACTTCAAATCTTCACTTTTGATCAAAAAGTATATCAAACCTCGTCCGAATTATCTGAAATTTTGCAAGCACGTCACATTAAACACGACGAAGCTACTCTAACTTCCGTAATTCCATCCTGACCATGATATCAAAATCTCACTATCAAACCGGAAACTTCAAAAATTCAACTTTCGGCATTTCAAATCTAAATAAGCTGCAGACCTCCAAAACACAATCCAAACACACCCAGAATCACCCAACAGAGCTAACGGAATGAACGAAATTCCATTCCGAGGCAATCTCACACTACTCCATCTACGGTCCAAATTCAAAAACTTAAACTCTCTTTTAGGGAGTATGTGTCCCAAAACTCTTAGAAACTCCAAATAAATCTTCCCGGCAACTCACAATAGCAGAAACAAACACGGTGAATGTATTTAATAAGGGATCACAGCGTTAATTCTTAAAACGACGGGCCGGGTCATTACAAGGCATGAACAATGACCTTTTTTTTTAAAATTATCCTAGGAGAAAATTCATCAAACTAGGTTTTCCTATCTTAGGAGAAAGATTCATCAAAGTAAGATGTTTATCCTAGGAGAAAGATTCATCAGACTAGGATTTCTTAGCTTAGGAGAAAAAATCATCTAACTAAGATTTCAATCCTAGGAGAAAATTCATCAGACTAGGTTTTCCATCTTAGGAGAAAGATTCATCACACTAAAATTCTATCCTAGGAGAAAGTTCATCAGACTAGGGCTCTTATCTTAAGAGAAAAAATTCACCAGACTAAGACCTCGACCCTAGGAGAAAATTCATCAGACTAGGTCCTTTTTTTGTTATCTTAAGAGAAAGATTCATCAGACTAAGATTTCTATCCTAGGACAAAATTCATCATACTAGGTTTTGTATCTTATGAGAAAAATTCATCAAACTAGATTTTCTATCTTAGGAGAAAAATTCATCAGACAAAGATTTTTATTGGGAGAAAATCCATCAGACTAGGATTTTTATCCTAGGAGAAAAAATGTGAAAAGCAATGGCAAAATTTTATGCACATGCAGACAAATAAAGGCAAAGATTTTAGAAACTTCCCTTTGTCAGCTCTTCTCTTCTCTTTTTTTTTTCATTTTTTTTCGAACCACTATCCTTGCTATGCTTTGTTCCTATTTCAAGCAAAGAAAATTTTGGCAGTTTTGAAAGTGGTGGTCGGTTTGTGGCCTTGACGTCCTTTGCAGTTTGGCTTTCTGTCCATTCTCTTTTAGAAGACTGACTACATTGGTAGTTGACTGCACTGTTGGGAGACTCTGTTGTTGCTTTCAAGAGACCATTACTTCTTGTATCAATCCTGATTGTTTCACTCCCAATGCCATTGGTGTTTTGTGGATCAATTGAGATTACTCCGACCGGAGATCTTTACTCAGGTGACCTTTTTTATATCTTAAATTACTTCTTGCTTTTGAGCAATTTGGTTGTCTTAGAGAATCACAAATTATCTTTGCTTGTACCAATTAGGCTGACAAGAGTCTTTTGGGGGGACTTTGCATGAATCACTAAGGCATGTTGAAAGTAACAGCTGAGTGTGCTGGACAAATTTACTTTGTGAAACTAAAAAGCTAGTAGCAAATTTTGAAGTCATTTCTTGCTTGTTTTGACAAGGGCAGACTTTCAGTGAAGGACACAATGATGCAAAGAAAAAGTATTAACATGAAATGCCCATGTCAGGAAGGAAAAAAGGAACATATTTTTTTTAATAAAGGGCAGCTAGTGTTAATGATCATGACATGCATTTTGGACTTAGTGGCCTGATCTTTCAAATTAATCTAACCTTTACTCTTATCATTCCTTTTAGCTTTGAAATCGAGCATCTCTAAGCCAATTATTTAGATCAGACTCATGACTCACCTTGGACTAATGGTGCCCCAAGGAATTTTCTCCAACAAGTCTCTCTCATCTATTTATCTTTACTTACCGTCGCCTTACAGTGCCCCTGAAGATTTTCACTAGTAGAACTCTCTCATTTTTCTTTTATTTTTCTTTTTCTTTTGCTTTCTTGTGTTGGCAACTTGATAGTGTTCTATGTCGCATGACAACCGTTGCTCATTGCATGTTTCTCTTGGCATTATTGAAGCCATATCGGGAGGACTTTATTTGGAAAGGTTTTTGAAATAGGTTTGGAAAGAAGGGATGACATGAAATCCCAATGTAGACTCAAAATGAGGGGGTCGTAGACTTACAGCTCCTGGAATCGACTCTTTCAAAAGTGAAATAAAATCTTTACCTTGTTGCAGATACTGGGATATTTTGGATTTTTTTTAATTCTTATTTGGTTGGACCGAACTATGTAAGGCTGCCTACATATCCCTTTTTTTAAGGAATCAGGTCTAACGTAGTTCAAACATCTGACCTAACTATTAATTTTTCATATCTCTTTCTTTTCTTTATTTTTTTTCTTTTGTTCGTGTTGCCCCAACTTTTACTTTCTAGGGGCACCTCTTATTGTTCTTTTCCTTTTTTTTATTGAACTTTCTAGGAGTTTCCCCGGTTTCTACTCTTGGGGCATGAACTTTTTCTTCTATAATTTTTCATTTTAATTTTTTATTGGACTTTTAACTCTAAACTTGATTTCAAAAGAGGATGGTCAAAGAAAATAACACAGGTTCAAAAGCAGTAACAAAGGGTATAAAGTGTTTGGATAGAAGAAAAAAGGCCACCTAGCCTCAAGAATGCTAATTAAATATCCTTTCGTGATCACAATATTGATGAGCATGTCAGACTTCTTGGTGTTTCGTTCTCCAAAGACACTTTTCATCCATTAAAGTCTAACTTCCAACAAACTTCAATTCATTCTTCTTCAAAAATGTATTTTACTTGGTTATCCAGTTCAAGATTAAATCAGTTTTATAAGATATAACCGAAAATTTTGCATGCATTTCATGTCACTAGAACTTGCGGCGAAAGAACTAAGCATGAAATGACCCAAAATGACAAACTTTATTTCATTGAGTAAAGGATGAAAGGGTTTAAAAATAAGATAAACAACCTTAGATTCGAGTTACAACCCTAAAATAACCCGAATAATGAAAATAGCAATAGAACAAACGGACAGGACTCACACAGATATAGTGGAGGGATAGAAGGGTTTGACTCAATAAAACAAATAAAATCTGGATCACAGCCCTGAAATAACTATATAATAGAAAAAACATCAAAACAAGCTAGCAAGATTCATTCCTAGTGAGGAGGGAATGACTTTTCAATCGCTAATCTTGACATTTAGCCGCAAATATTTTCTCATCAGAATTACCATGGAGTTCTCCAATTTCAATCGGCAAGTTCCCGAGAGCATTCTCACTCTCCATGTAATTATGCATCATCCCCACAAAGTGTGTATTATATGCAGGTAAAGGATTTTACGTGATATTCTGGGTGTCACTGTCTTGGATCATAATCATTTTTTCCTGGATCATCCTTTCTATTTATGGACGATTCATTGAAGGTGACATCTCTACTAACTATAAATTTGAGTAAAGACAAATACCAATGTTTGTACCCTTTTACTCTATGCACATAACCTACAGATATGGCCTTTTTAGCCCTTGGTTCAAGCTTTCCTTCATTAACGTGATAATAAGCTGGACAACAAAATACTTGTAAGTACGAATAGTTTGAGGGTTTACCTGACCATACCTCATTCAGAGTCTTAAAGTCAATTGCCAATGATAGAGATCGATTGACAACATGAGCAGCAGTGTGAACTGCTTCAGCCCAAAATATTTTGGACATTTTGTCTTGTGTGAGCATACAACGAGCCTTTTCAAGAAGAGTTATGTTCATTCTCTCGGCAACTCCATTCTGCTGTGGGGTATGCCTGACAGTCCTATGTCTTAATATCCCATGAACCTTGCAGAATTCATTAAACTCTTCGTTGCGAAACTCAAAGCCATTTTCTGTGCGAAGATACATGATTTTTCGCTCCATTTGATTTTCAACCAAAATCTTCCACTTTTTAAATGCTTCAAAAGCATCACTTTTTGCCTTAAAAAAATGAACCCAAACCTTTTGTGAGAAATCATCAGTAAAAGTGAGAAGATACCTCTTTTCGCCCTTTGATGGAAGTTTAGAGGGACCCCATAAATCTGAATGGACGTAGTCTAGCACTCCTCTTGTTTTGTGTTTGCCAGTGCTGAAGCTGACCTTCTTCTGCTTCCCTAGAATGCAGTGCTCACATAAGTCAAGTGTGCTGATCTTCTCACCTTCCAAAAGGTTATGATTTCTCAACATCTCCAATCCACATGCGCTCATTTGACCCAGTCTCATGTGCCATAGTCTTGCCTTGTCATCATTAGATAACTGCACTGTAGATGCCTTTGCAGAGCCAACAATGGTGCTTCCGGCAAATGTGTAAAGGCCGTTCTCCAGCTTGCCTTTCAGTATGACTAAAGAACCTTCAGTGACCTTTCTAGTTCCTGCTTCACTCATGTACGTATAGCCTTGTTCATCAAGAGTACCCAAGGAGATAATATTCTTCTTCAGATCAAGAACATGAAAGATTTGTGTAATAGTCCTCGTGACTCCATCATGGCAGCGAACTCGAACTGAGCCAGTGCTAACTATTGCACTAGTTGCAGTATTGTCCATTACTACGGTTCCTCCACTTTTCTCATAGCTGCTAAACTAGTCTTTCGGAATGTCATATGCAGAATACAAGTAGTGTCTAACACTCATTTGTTTCCATAACTACTATTATTACACAATATTGTTTGTACATAATCATTATCAAAATCATGTACATGTTCAACTATAGATGCACTCGCCTTTTCCTTGGACTTTTGTTGATACCCAATTTTTCCCTATATATATTTTATATGTAGAGTATTTTGAAAATAGCATATATACGCATATATAAGCATATCCAAGTGTTTCCCTATTTTCTCTTAATTTAAAAGATTTTTTAAATCAATTTATCCCCGATTTTATCCATAACAATCCCTTAATTATTTCTAAAATTATTAGTTTTGATGATTTATTTAATGGATCTTTATTTTTATGCTAGAATATAGTTAAGGGATTTTTTTTTGCATATTATTACAAAATTATTTAGCATTTTTTTAAGGCTAAAATTGTATAATTGCAATACTACCCCCTTTTTATATTTAATCGTGTTTCATATTCATAAAATTAGGTCCGGTATTTTTAAAAAAATTAATCATGCACTATAAACCATTTTAGTACCTTTAATTTATTTCCAAAAATTATTTTATTATTTTTTGTAAATCAAATAGGAAATATTGTCTATGTTAGCCCCATTCTATTTCGATTACAGCCTATATTGGACCGCAATTTGAAACTCAATTATCATGGCCAAATTTCTATTAAACCCTGACCCAATTCCGATTTAATCCGACCCAAAGCCCAGTCTCATTAAACAACCCACTTACCCATTTTAATCCCAGCCGTTAATCATTCATATCAACGGCCCATAGCCACCCTTACCTAAATTAATTCTAAACAACACCCTAAACTATATCATTTCCCACCATACACCACCTATGAATCCCCATCATCTCTCAAATCCTCTCTACAACAACCTCAAACACTAGCCGTCACCATAATAATCTACCCTAACCCATGGCTTTCCATGGTCGTCTAAGACCTGTATCAGCCTTCCATGGCTTCTATGTGTTTGGTTGTGTTGTCTCATGACCAGATTTTAAAGGGGCTTAGTCCAGTCTTTATTCGATGGCCTTTCTCCGGTCATTTCTGACCTTTCTTCGGCCAGCCATGGCCATTCGAGTCAGACCTTTGACTCTCCTGTTTAGACCGGCAACTTTCAAGGCCTTTCTCGCAGCTTTGGGTTCTTCTAAAACCCTAATCTCTAAGACCTTTTTGACTTCTTTCAGGTTTGCTTTAGATCCAAGCTTGCTATGTGTTTTTAAACGCCTTCTCAAAGCTTCTTTGTTTTGCATACAGAGAAAGACTCTTCATCTTTTTCCGATTAGGGTTTTCCTTCAAGTTCTTCTTTTCAAAATCTTTTATGAGTTTAGCATGTTAAAAATCCTAATTTCTTTTAGGTTTATGTGACTATTTGTTAGTGTTTGATTTACTTGTTTACCATCTTTAAACTCGATTGATGTTGAAAACCTTAAATTCTTTTGGGTTCATTCGAGTTTTTGGACTGTTTGCTAGTATTTGTACATTGTATTTGTTCATCATCTTTAAACTCGATTGATGTTGAAAACCCTAATTTTTTTTGGGACTATTCGAGTTTCTGAAACTGTTTGCCAATATTTGTTCGATTTATTTATTTATCATCTGATTAAGATTGAATATTATTAAAGAAAACCTATGTCTTTGGATTTGAGATTACTCGTTTGAATATCTGACTTGATTTGAAGTTCCTTTGTTTAAGCATCTCTTTTCTTTATGTGATTCCTTTGATTCTGGGTTCTTACTATCTTTGAAACTCAACTATTCTTTTCAAAGGGGTTTTCTCACTTGTTATTGTGTGACCCTTTGCATTCTTCTTATACTCTATTTTCTTTACTACTGATTCAGTAAGACCTAGCCTACTTGACTGCCCTACTTCGAATGTTTGCTATCTACCGACTTTGTGCTACTATTGCATGCTGTCTCTTTTGCCAATAGTTTGGCCTCGCATGTCTATTGTTTGTGCATTCTACTTATATATTGAGGTTCCTTCTTTGATTGATTCTAAATCTTGGGACTGGTTTCAAAACATCTCTTTTTGTGAACTCTAATTTCACTCGCCTGTTTAAAGTAATTGATCCATTTCCTTATAATTGCCTTGCTGAATCATTTTCCCAAAACAATTGCATCTCTGTACTTGGACTCGATTGTGTACTTAATATTTTACTACTTTCTTTTATGGTAATAACCAGTCTGCCTGCAAACTTATTTTCTTTCCTTCTTTTGAACATGTTAGCCCCGTTAAACAAGTGATTCCTCAATTAAAGGGGAATCACTTGGTGGATAGATTCTGATTGCTGATTACTTCCATATTTGCATTGAACTTTGTTTATTGCATTATTTCTCACATGTTTTCAAAACTATAAATACCCACCTTCTCTTCTTTCAAACAGATGAACACAAGGCATAAAACACTTGAGTTCAGACACACAGTCCACTAAAATCTCTCTTTTCTCTGTTGCTACTTGTACTGCTGCCTTACCTAGACGGCTGAAAGCCAAGACTAGGCTATGGGAAACTTGCTAATTTTTCTCTGCATTTGCATCTTTACTGGTATGTTCTAACTAATTTTCAGCATCAACAACAACATGTTTCTTTACTATTTCTTTCATCATTCTTTGTCTCATGTTTGTATTTAACCAAGTGCCATTATCAAGCATGCTGTAATATGCCCCTTTCTGTGTTGAATTAATGCTTCTGCCAATTACTTATTACGTCTTATGAATCCTAAATCCTCTTTCCCAATATGTTTGCTATCTGTGGTTAGTTTGGGGCATGACAGCATTGGACATTGATGTGCATGACCCAAACCTGATCCCCTTGGATTATAACCTTAATGTTTCCTCTAGTTGTTGTGTGTTCTGATTAGTTTATAGGCATGCCAGTACCTCCTATTGTTGTGGATGGCCAAAACTAATCCCTGCCTAAGTACATAAGCTCTTGGCAATGGATTCCCAACCCCTGACCCCTTTTGTATGAAGTTATTAGTTTTGTGCTTTACTACTACTGTTTTTCTATCATCTCTTACCCCTTCCTGTCTCCCCTTATTTTAAAAACTCTATTCCTATACTTCCACCATATTCTTAGACTTAAGTTCTGCCCCTCTTGTGTGAGCCTTGCCTTCGGACCCATGTGCTTTCTCAAAACTTGGACATATAAGGGCTGGCCCTTCCACACTGCACACATCTCTATCTGGTTCTATGGGCCTGGGTGTAAGCACTGCTCGGGGTCCTTTGAGACCCTTAGGAAAATCTGAGACTCCCAGGTCTATGGAGGGCTTTGAAATATGGCATCTTAAGGCAGTTTATTCCATAGCTTAGGGAGGAAGCAAGAATTACGCTTCCTCTGGTTGTAATTTCTTTTGTTTTTTAATATATTTTGATCTAATTCAGTATTTTTGGTTTAATAAACACTTGGGATTGGCCAGTGAAAAGGGGCTGGGTGATTATGCTTGCTCAAGGTTAGAAAACATGACTTTAAGACTACTTTTAACTCTACATGTTCAAATTTCATTTTGAAACCATGCCTATAGAATCTTGCATGTTCAAGTCTATATTTAGAAACCATGTCTATAGGACTTACTTTAAATCCTACATGTTCAACTTCACATCTAGATAAACTGCTTATAGGAATTTATCTAAAATTCTATACGTTTGACACCACTTAGATATCATTTTCTTAAGATCCAATTGGTTAAAATCTAGTATCATGTTCGCAATGTTAATATTAGTACTCTCATAGAAATCATGCCTGTAGGAATTCCCAAGTAAAAAATCCTGTATGTTTCCATTTTTCAACTAGATATCATGTCTATAAGGGTTTAGAATCTGCAACTAGACATCATGTCTATAAGGGTCTAAAATCAGCAACTAGATATCATGTCTATAGGAATAAAATCATTAACAAAGGATACGATCGTCTACCAGATCTAAAACTAGTCTAATTTAAAATGAGTCTATTGTGAACCAGTTTTTAAGTAACTTAATCCCTTCTTATTAACACGATTTAGTGAGCATGCCTATAGTACCTCAATCCACTCATTTTAAGTTGTTACTGCTTTGCCACATTCTGAATCAGTGATAGACATCATGTCCATAAGAGCTCACCTAAACACTTAGGCAAGCCTTAGGTAATAATAACAATAAAACTGAATTCGCCTATGTTAATTAGTAATTGTTACAACCAGCAGGCATGACTTATTCGTGCTTCCTAACTAAGTCATGTAATAGACTAGGTCTACTTCAACAACAATAATCTCTTTTCCTTATGTATTTTTTAGAATCAGACTTTCTTGTTGTTTCAGTCATGCTATTGATTGCTTTGTTTGATGAGGTATATGTGAGCCTTCAGTGTTTATGTGCTTTCCCGTTAATGTGCGGTCCTAAATGTTTTGTATGTCACCTTAGATTTTTCACCTTTGAAACTCCAAGTCAGCCTAATATCCCTCCCTTTTAGGAATAATAGTCCTAAGTGCCTTCGGGACTAATAGGAATAGGGCGAGTAATAGCATGCAATAGTGGTCGAGGCCTATCCGCGCTTTAATACCTTAAACGGGGTGGGAAAGGTAGATATGGATATGATGACCTGTGCGCTAATACCATGTGTAGCCTCTATTTTAAGGAGTGATTATCGGGTATTGCATTGATGTGATCCATATTATAAATAAACCTAGGACCCCCTCCCTTTCTTTCCTTTTATTTTAAAGCATTATAACTTCTTTTCAATATCAACCTTTCAAACAGTTATGTATTAAAATCACCTCTTATTTGAGCCTTATTTGTTTACGTGTTAATTGTACCAAATTCACAAAAAACTATCTAGCCGGGAACCACACTGGTGGATCCTGAGGGGTGCCTAACACCTTCCACTTAGGATAATTTCAAGTCCTTACCCTATCTCTGGTTATCAAGTAAAACTTAGAAATAAATCCTGTAGGTGTCCTAATGCAACATAAATCATTAGGTGACGACTCTTCAAATGCAAAACCCAGTTCCCAAAAGGAATGAGTTGTCTTATACCCAAAATGTCATTAACTCGATTCTCCCGATGCGAGGAGGGAAAAAGGGGCCGCCACAGCAGGGGATATTAGGCTTTTACCATTTCAGATTGTTCTTGTGAATTTGTACCTTCCCTTTTTATGCAATTACTTGTTTAAATTATTTTAAGCGTTTAATTTCTTTTACAAGGCAAAACTGACTTATCTTCTTCTTTTCTTTTCTTTATTGCTGCTTTACTATTATGAACTACTGTATTTACTGCTTTCTTAAGCATGCAAATACGTGACAACATGCTTTTTAATTATTGCATAATCATGCTCAACATCATATTGCATTCATGCCAAACAAATACCATAGCAACGCTTATAATGAGTCATTGTGCTTTTCCTATGTTATTACCCCTAAATTCGGAAAGACATATTTGCGGTAAAACCAGTCGATCAACGGTGTAGTCAACGGTCCCGTGCCTTCCCCCTTGAGTTTTCCGCTCAAGGGTATATACTAAAACCCCATAGAAATGTTATTCTGTTTAAATTGTGCATGCATATTGGTCAAACCTAGCTGGATCAGTTATGTTGTCCACATAATCGTTTAAGATAGCCTTGTCCAAAGTTCACTGGGTTTCCCTAAACCCAAACGGATATCACCGTGTTTTGTGCATTTATTTGGAGAACTAAAATGCGTCATGCTAATTGTTGGTATTAAATAGCCGAATCTGGTGGGGGTATGGGTCTAACCTTATTTTCCTTGCAGAAATATGAGGCACGAAGTGCCTATATTCGGCATGGTCACCAACATCCATCTGTGAGCACGTAATTTTTTTCCTAAGCAAATTATTCCAAAATATATGTAAAATGGTTTTTTTTGAATTTTTTTATAATTGTTTGCTTAAAAATAATGCCTAAAATAGGTGGAAATACCAGGATTTTTCTAATTGTTGGAAACGAATCAAAGAAAATCAAAATACACATCTATTTGTTTTTTTTAATTAGAAAATACTAAAAAATAGAAATTAATTACTTTTTCTTAATTTTAGTAAAAAATCAGAGAATAGCGAAAAAAAGAAGAAGGAGAATACAAGGAAAATAGAAGAAAAAAAATAATAAACGAGTGTAATACAAAAAATATAGAAAAGAAATAAATACAAAAATATAAAAATACAAAGAAAATATAATGCAAGTATAATAATGCAATACAAAAACATTGGGCCAAATACAAAATTCAGTAGCCCAATTTAAAGAGCACTGACCAGGCCCAAATGAAACAAGCCTGGTCTGCCTATAACTAAACCAAACGACACCGTCCAGGGGTAACTGGATCTGGACCATCGATTCATTTGATCAAACGGTCCAGAGTAACAATTGTTTAATAAACAAAACGACGTCGCCTACTTGAACTGATCTGAGCCGTTAATATCATTAATCCAATGGTCATGATTAAATGATCACTTAAGGGGAACAACGTCGTATATAAGCTAATTGAATCTGAACCGTCGATTTATTTAATCCAACGGTCTCATATTATCAGAGGCTTTTAAATATACAAACGTTACATATCATCTCATTTGTATACTCTTCGTCTCTAACATGAAACCCTAGCCGCCTAGGAATCCTCTCAACCATCGACGGAAACCTACCGGCGGTGGCTCATCACCACCTCTATTCAGGCCGCCATGAACACCCTTTGGCCTCCTTCTTGCCCTCTTTCACCCTACCCCATCAGTTTCCCCTGAAAACCCTTGGAAACCTTCGAATGACCCAAAAGGTGTCGCCGTAACCCTACTCCGGCGAACACCACCCTTGAATCAGGGTTCGTCCTTAATACCCTACAACCGTCTCCGCCTCTTCTTTAACCCCATATAGGTGGCTTCCCTCAAATAAGCCTAAAAACCCTCGAATCTGTCAAAAGGTGTCGCCGGAACCTCACTCCGGCGAACACCCTTATTCCAAAAACCATTCTGTTTAACCCCATAACACCCAGTGTTCCTATTCCAAGAGTCTTTTCACAAAAAGAGATTCAATGAGTCTGCCTGAGAAATAAAAATCCAAGAAATAGTCGCCTGAACTTCCAAGTTCGGGATAATCA
>MU687616.1:40270-75479 GCA_026770625.1 Nicotiana glauca | reverse complement strand
CAGCAGGTACTCCAGCCCACCGATCGTAGCTCCCTCTCTGTCTTCCATCAGTTGTTTTGGTGAGACCCATTCCTCTTGGGGCCCTACATGGCTCAGGCCGCTTGTTTCTATAGTTTTATTTTGCTGTTGTAAAAGGTATAGCCGGAGCCTTGTTACCGGCAAATATTGTATTAAATTCTTTCATCTGTAGAGGCTCCGTAGACAGGAAACGTCGGTCATGAGCTTATGTAATATTTATTTTGTATATATAGGCAATGTAAAATGTAAACCACGCTAGTAACCATGTACCTTGTTTATGTTTTGAAATAAATTGGTGTTCTAAATTAATCGTATGGTCATTTCACTTGGCTAATAAGTAATGGAGGATGTAGGGTAATACGTGGGATAGGAAAGGCACCCAGGTCCGCTTGACTGGGGATACCCGGTCGAGCGCCGGTCATGTCCCTCGAGTTTGGGGCGTGACACCGACGTTCTTCAACTCGAAGGGCATCATATTATAGCAATATGTGCCAAAATTTGTTATGAACGAAGTCTCTTCCTAATCCTCCAGGTTCATCATAATTTGGTTTTACCAAAATAAGCATCTAGGAAACTCATTAACTCGTGCTTGACCATCACATCGATCATTTAATCGGTGTTTGGCAGTGGGAACGAGTCTTTTGGGAATGCCTTATTCAAGTCCTTACAATCTACACACATGCAAACTTTATTGTTCTTCTTTGGAACTACTACTACATTAGCTATCCAGCCTGGATACTTTATCTCTAGGATCGAATTGATATCACGTAGCTAGTTACCTCTTCCTCGGCGAATTTATTTCTAACATTCGCAATAGGGCATTTCTTTTGTCTTACCGAAGGGATGTTGGGTGTCACGCCCCAAATTCGAGGGACATGACTGGCGTCTAACCGGGTATCGCCAGTCAAGTGGACCTGGGTGCCTTTTCTATCCCACGTGTTACCCATCATTTTCATGACCAAGTGAAATAATCATTTACAATTAAAAAACCTTTTTATTTCAAAACATACAAGATACATGGTTCATAGCGTGGTTTACATTTTACATAGCCCAACATACAGGATACATATTACATAAGTTCGTGAGCCACATATCCTGTTACGGAGCCTCTAAACATGAAAAAAGGATGATACAGTACTTGCCGGGAACAAGGCTCCGGCTATACCTTATACATATATCAAAACAAGATCCCAAAATAGAAGCGGCTTGAGCCACGCAGGGCCCCGATAGGAAAGGGGCTCACCAATTCAGCTGACATGGAGTGATGAGAAGCTACGGTCGGTGGACTAGAGTACCTGCTATGGATCCACCTACAATCTTAATACGAATGTAGCGCCCCCGGCAAAAGGGACGTCAGTACACTTGAATTGTAATAGTATGTATGAACAAACTTTGCCCCAAGTAAACTCAGACCATACACAAGTACGAAGCAGTAATAGAATTGACAATCAAATACACAAGAAAGGAACAGTCAAGCCAAACAAGTTTACAATCTCTTCTGTTTTCCCTTCCACATTTCCACATCAATAATTTCACAATTTGCTCATATTTTTATTTCAATAGTAATTTTGATCACTTTCCACCCTTATTACCTCGGCCACCCTTATCACCATAACCCACACCTAATAACTTCGTGTTGCGGCACGCAACCCGATCCCACCATACAGTTACAATTCACAAACAACACAACAACAATCAACAATTCACAAAGATCAACAACAACACTTCTTAAAAAGTAACAACAACATTTTACAAGTATTTCCATAACCATCAATACTATTTCCGTCATATTCAACAACTCATATATGTTTTACGTCACAACGATAATTGCCCACAATAAGCTATAGATGTTGTTATCACAGTTATTCCAGTTGCATCATTTACGATTTCCTTCAGTCACTTGTTCCTCAGCTCATACCATATAACACATTCAAAACATACCAATCACACGAATTTCACAAATAATCCACATAGATATCACATACCAAACATTTGTATACCAAATAAGGCAATTTTACAAAGGTCAAAGTTAGCCATACATGCCTGGAGTCGAATTCCCTTTTAACTTCTATTTTCAATTCACCAAATAATCTAGCAACGTCAATCTAGTGCACAAGTTAATACACATGACTTAGAATTGGGGTTCACAATTGCTACTCAAACTTATTTAGGTTATCAACCCTTCTTTTGCAAACCTCTTTCTCTACCTAGTTTCCCTTTGCTGCGTTTTAGGTTTTAAGAAAGCATGCATGTAATATTTCAACAATTTTTTTCAACAATCAATGCATGAGACTCCCCCCTAGTTTAAACCTGAAAATCAAGGAAAAAGGTTAGGGATTTTACCTGCAAGAATGGGGATGAGGGCAATTACTTTGAATTTTCCGGGCCCGGATAGTTTTGAAGAATTAAATTGATGAAGATCACTTTCTCTCTCAAGAACCCTCTCTTCTTTCTCTCTTATTTTTTTTAGAAGATCGTTAAAAATGAAGGGTTAGAGTGTTTTATTAAAAAGGGGTCGGGTTTAAAATTTTAGAAAAATAGAAGCCCGAGCAGGATCTGCGATCGCACTTTGCAATCACAGAATCGGAATGCGGTCCGCAGATTGGACCGCAGAAGTGTCCCAAAACCCTGAGCGTTTCTTATTGGGTATGCGATGGGAATGCGGTCCGCATTCCTCTTCTGCGATTGCATAATGCACCGCAGAACTGACCTTCACAAATCCTTGAGGAACCTATGCGATGACAATGCGGTCCGCATATTGATTATGCGATCGCATAATGGGCAGCATTTTCAATATCAATTTCGACTAACTCTCTGATTAACTCTGCGGCAGAAAATGCGGTCCGCATACCTGATCTGCGACCGCATTCTGGACCGCGTAATGGCACTTTTTTGGAAAATTTTGATTCTTGATTTTTAAGTGCAAAATCAGTAAAAAAGGTCCGAACCACGATGAGCAAGCTCACCACGAAGAATTTTTATACATTCCCAACACATATGTGGAACTAGACACTACGAATTACTAGGCTTTGAGCACAAACTTTCACGGGGCCTTACATTGGGATCCAAACTTAACTTGTGTATGGCTACCTCTGCTGGGATACCTTTCATGTTCGCATGCGACAACGCAAAACAAACGACAGTAGATTTAAAAAATTCAATAAAGCCAAACATGTGCTCGGGGTGCAGTCTTGTCCCCAAGTGGAATTTCCTTTCTAAGAACTTTTCAAACAATGCAACTTGCTCGAGCTCTTCCTCCATGAATTTTGTGGCATTCGTCTCTTCTGGTACATGTAAGTAACTTTGGCACCAGATAAGATTCTGATGCTTCTACCGCCTAGATAACCTAAATTGATTCGAGAGCGGGCGCCTATTCCTGTAGTTACTATGCTGCGTGCTCCTTCCCTTTGCTATTGGAGACAGAAATTGCATTCATCTCCCATGCCGCATGTTGGTCTCCCCTTATCTGTCTAATTCCTTTGAGCGTTGGAAATTTCAGCAATTGATGATATGTTGACGGTGCAACTCTCATCTCGTGCAACCACAGTCTTCCCAGAATAACATTATATCCCATATCACCATCCACCACTTCAAAAATAGCTATTTTCATCACTTCTTGAGCGTTCGTGGGCAATAAAATCTCTCCTTGGGTTGTGGATGGAATGATGCTTCCGGTGAGTTTAGCTTGCTCCAATACTCTCCATTATATGACATTGGCCGAAATTCCTCTATCTACTAGAACACATTAGATTTTACAGTCTAGCACATTCAATGAAATTACCAATGAGTCATTGTGCAGTAACAACAATCCGTCTGCGTCGTTCTCCATAAAAGTGATGTCGTCTTTAGCGACTTCCCGAAGTATCTTACTATGGGTTATTAATACTTTTCTTTTTTGCAGCCTCGAAGGTGACATTGTTGATATCGTTCCCCTTAAAATTCATGTTGATTGTCTGGAACGTGGAATCTTTTCCTGCTTTCGAGGGTTTCGCGTTATTTCGATTCCGATCGTAGTTGTTCTTGGCCCGATCACTTAAGAACTCTCTGAGATGACCATTCTTCAATATTGTCGCCACTTCTTTCCAGAGATGTTGGTAGTCCCTAGTCTGGTGGCCATTCATCCCGTGGTATTCACACCACAAGTTGGGATCCCTCTGGCTGGGATCGGATCTCATAGGCGTCGAAAATCGTTCTTCTTTGATTTTTCTTATAGCTGATACCATCTATACTACACTGACATTGAAATTGCATTCTGGTAGCCTGGATAAGAAGGATCTCACACACCTGGCTCTTCTTCGTCCCGCAATGATCTATTGTTCTTACCGCGATTAGTCCTTCTATCAGTAGCGATCCTCTCCGTTGATCGGAAGCATCTGCCTCGGCCTTCGGTCCGTTCATAGGGCAAAAACCGTTCCTCGAAGACAGTCTATCCGTGTCGAAACCGTCTTTTTATTTTTATTTATTCTTCTCCCTCCTTTTTCCGAGATGGAATGCAAACCTGATTATCTTTAATCCTTATTTTCGACTCGTACTGTTTGTGGACATCCGCCTAAGTCATTGCTTGAAACTCAAGCAAGCTTTCCTTTAGTTTCCGGGAAGCGTCTGAACTTCTCGAATTCAGGCCCTTGGTGAATGCTTCAGCCTCGCATTTGTCCAGAATAACCAGGAGCAACATCCTCTCCTTTTGAAACTGGGTAACGAGCTCTCGTAGCAACCCGAATTCTCCTTGTGCAATTTTGAATATGTCGGCCTTCCGGGCTTGCACCTTTCTGGCCCCTTCATAAGCCTTAATAAAAGAATCCGCGAGCATTTTAAAGAAATCAACGGAATGCTCTGGTAACATACCACGTCAAGGCTCCCCTTGTGAGAGTCTATCCAAATTTTTTCAGCAAAACAGATTCAATCTCATGAGGAGCTAAATCATTCCCTGTTATCACCGTTGTATAGGGGTAATATGCTCCTAAGGTTCTGAAGTTCCATCATACTTTGGCACGTCGATCTTTTTTAACTGCTTCGGGATTAATTCTGCTTTCGCTCCTGGTTTGTACGGTAATTGAGTATACTTCTTTGAGTCTGTACCTTTCAGCATTGGCGTTGTGTTCGGAATTTGGTCTAAGCAGGCATTCACTTATCTCATAAATCATAAGATTTCAATCTTGAAGGGATCGTTTTTGTTATTGGGGCCGATTCAACTCCCCCCACCCCATCGGAACCAACTTCGACCCTCGCGATATTGTTGTCGACCTTCTACATTGTTTGATTTGCGGGAGCGTCGAGAGGAACTGAATCTCGTCTATCCGCGCGCTAATAACGTGATGAAGTGTTAGTTTATCAGTGGTCCTAGGGTTGTGATGGAAATTGTGTCTATCGTATATCGGCACGTTGGGTGCATTGAGAGGTATGGGATTTGAAGTGAGGATCAAGGTTACAGCTTAGTAATGACTATGATGTCACGGGCTCGGATGAGCAAGGAAAGGGTTGAATGATTAGAGTAAATTTGTATTGGCTTCAGAGTCACCGGAGATCGATGTTCTGTGAAAAAGGCTTTGTATCCTGGTTAGGGATTCTTGATCACTTTTCAGCGTTAGTGCAACCAATGGTTGGAAATAAGCAGACTCAATATTTATTTCAGAATATAGACATTCATCAACTGTAATAAACAATATATCCACTATTTCAGAAACATATGATGAACAACAGTATACAATTATATTGACGATCTAAATAATTTCAAAATTCTTTGAAAATATAATCTCCAATTCCTTTAGTGTTGGATTGCACAAATATTCCAACTTCATAGACTTTAAACAACATAAATTATTGGCGTTTATTAATATCTAGCACGTGAGTGGTTACCATGCGTCTTTAACTGTTTATTACTTTGTAGTTTTTACCTTTTACTTATTTATTAGTTCATTTGTGCTTTGTAATGGAGATCCTTCCCACAAAAGAAAGTTAAAGTTATACAAGTAAAACTCATGTGATGGCAGGCTGGGAAATAGAAAATCAGTTTAAAGATGAATTCAGGAGGTAGAAATTAAAGAATGATTTTATGCTTTTTGGTTTAGGTATGATAGTCGCATAATTATTTGTAGCGAAACATACAGAAACTTGAGTATCCTAATCGAATGTTAGTGTTTCTAGGTAGAAGTGGTTAGTTATGTGAAGTTCCGAAAGTATTTGACTAAAAAGTTATCGGATACTTTCCGAGAAAATCAATCAAAAGAAATAAAAGGGGTAAATCATAGCCAAACATAATTAATACTGGATCAGAAGTGCAAACAAAACACAGAAATATTGGACAGAAATCATATTTCAGGAGCTTTATTGATCATAAAAATTTATCTCTGCCTCTCCTTGAAGTGTTTCAGGGGATTACAATCATACTACTCTCTTCGTGGGTGGGTGAAAAAGAGAAATTCCCCCTTGGTGTAGGTTGAAGGTTTTATTCATAGAGTTCAGCAATCCTTTTTTCAGGTTGTTAGAGTAGTGGAGAAGAAGGCTCAGCCGCGCCCCCCTCTTTCAGCTCTTTTACCTTGTATTTATAGTCGAAAACTCCATGTGCTTATCATGATTCGTCGTAGCTAGGTCGAGGAGTCGTTCCTTCGTCGTGGAAGGGTCGTGGCCTCGTTGCTTGTATCTGAAATAATAACGAGTCGGAGTCTAGTTTGTTGACTATTTTCGTGAGATGATTAGGACGGGGTCGTTGTTGTCGTGGTTTTGTGGTCAGATTTTAGCCGATACAGTTAGTCCCTCCGTTGGCCGAGGTTGTGTCCTAACGACCTCGGTGGACGGACCATATACTTGGCACAATCGGGAAGGGTCGGATCCGCATTTTGTTCTTTTAATTGCGTTACGAGCTTTGAAGCTACCTCTGAGTGCCCTTCTAATACTCATGCGTCGTTATGACAATTTCAGAATTAGGGAGACGGCTGGTAAGAGAAGCGTCGCTTCACACGGCTAGTCATTATGATGCACGTTTTGGGAAACTGAACCTTTGCGTGCCTGATCAGTTTTCAGTGGCGACCATTGGTTTTTGTGTCATAGAGAATCCGCCTTATATAAATTAGAGGGATTTACCATTTCTTTTCCAATTTCCATCATTCATCTTCGAGAGTATTTTCGAACTATCTCCCTCTCTATCGTCTGGAGATCCTCTTTACTTCCTTATACTCAGTGAATTTTGATTCCCTTACCTTTCCCGCAAAGCTCCTTCCTCCTTTTTCGGTGTATTCTAGAATGGCAGGAAACTCTTCTCGCAATAATCTTCCGGCTATCTCTCCGGCAGTTGAGGATCCTGCTCCAGCAGCCGGAGACTTAGAGCTGATGGAATGCGAAGAAGTTCCTTCAGTGGAAGAAATTTTGTCCCATCCGGGGAAGGAAGTAGCAAACTTCAAAGCCGATAGTGGCACAGAGCAGGTAAATATTCCTCCTCTAATGTGGGAAGTTGGGATAGCGGACTTAAGGGAGCGGTGGGGCATCCCCAGTTACGTTGAGATCATGCCTGCGAAGAGGGAAGACATGGTCCAGATTGACCGTCGTGAATTTTGTTCGTTCTATGCTTATCCCTTCCTCGTGGGGTACACGCTCCCACTCCCCATGTTGGTGGTTGACTTCTGCCGCTACTACGAGGTGTGCCCTGCCCAACTCTCCCCTTATCTATACAAGTTATTCCTTATGTTCATCAAATATGTGGAACTAGCCGGTAGGGAGGTCACTCTGAGGCACGTACATAGTCTCTTCGCTCCTCAGAAAATTTGCGGCACTATGATCCATGCCCGTCCCCGAGGATCAAGAGGTTTGGTGGTCAAGATGGACGACAAGACCGATCGTCGCTTCTTCAACAATTTTTTCTATGTTCGGACAGAACATCTTACGGCCGACTCGACCGGATTCTTGGAAGTATAGAACTTTGCACGTAAGTCCTCGCCCTTGACTAGTACAATGATCTATTTTGATCTTATCTACATCTTAGGTTTGTAGTCGTTGATCTATCTCGATGCTCTGCAACAAAGAAGCTGCCCCCGCCTCCTTTAGAGGGGATCCGAGAATGGGTTGAGGTCGTGCTACCCCATACTGTGGGAAGTTGCACATGGTCGATATTTTGGGAGAAATATGAGCGTAGGCCCCTGACAGGTGAGATAGCGACCCTATTTCATTTCCGTTCTTTTGTTTCAATCTTACCTATCGAATGTTTGTTTGTCGTGGCCAGGGAGAGTTCATCGAGTCAAAGCTCCCCAATTAGCTTTCCGTCGGCATGCTGTATCCACTCAACTTAATGCAGCGCCCGAACCTCATCCTTAATCGAGGACAGCGTCTGTAGAATCATAGGTTGTAGCCTCTCCGACCTGGACTACGTCTCAGGACGAGGAGCCATCTGGGGCCGTCCATCATCGGACTGACTCCCCATCGAATGGGGAGGAAGAAGGGCCGTTGAAGAGACGAAGGGTAGCATTTGTGGTAGCTCCTCCGACAGTGATCAATTTGGATTCTCCCCTGGCGGATCCAGAGGAAGTGTTGTTGCGGCGTCTATCGTCGAGGGGGAGCAATTGGTCGGAGCTGTCCACTCTGGTTCAATCCAACAAAATTTCGTTGTTATAGCGACCCAGTCAGAAGTTCCCGCTGTTGAGGCTGAGAATCGAGTCCTTGATGTTGCTGCTGTAACCTTGAGTGCGCCTTCGTCGCCCTCGACAGGTCATGCTATACCATCGGCAGCAGATAGGGGAAAGAACGTGGTGGTTGACGGATACGAGTCTGAGTCTGACTTGGACCCTGATGATATTCGAATGTTTCAGGATGGCACTACCCCCTCGGTGGTTCGTGCAGAGGGGTCGGCCCATTATATCGAGATTTCTTCCGATTTGAACTAGTTGACCCAAGGCAGTAGCTTGGCATCACAATTCTATTTACTGTGTTCGGAGGCCGAGACTGAATCCCTGAGGAGCGTTTCAGATGTTGAAGTGATGAACGAAGTGGCTATGATGGGCCTACGGGTACGTTGTCTTGACTTTAGTTCGTTTCTCTCCCATCTTAGCATGAGATTTAGTTTAACTGCTCTTTTGCTTTGTAGACTTACTTTCTGGAGGTGGAGAGCCTTCGCAGGGCTAACATCCGCTTGAGGATCTTCCTGCAGATGCTGGGAAAATATCACAGCTATCGCGACAGGTGTCGTAAGTTGTGCGAGAGGTTGATGACCGATCCTCGTAACCGGGCTTTCGGTGAGGAGTTGGAGAAGCGGGACCAAGAGTTGATGCAGGCACTCAGCAGCAAAAGCGAGCTTGAAGAGCAAATCCGCTTAAAGGACGAGAAGCTTGAGGTCGAAAAGGGGCTTTCTGCGGAATGCAAGCACCTGCAGTGCAGGTTGAGAGAGATGCAGTCGAAGATGGAGCAGAGCCAAACCAGAGCGGCGAAGATGACCGCTGAATGGAGTGGTAAACTGGCTGCGCTGGAGGGCGAGGTTGCTGATTTAAAGTGCATGGAGAGGGATGCTTCCACAAAGGCAGCGGCATTGGAGGAGACAATTCACGTGCACGAGCCTAAGAGAGAATTAGAGAGGACCACTGCAGCTCTTAGAGAGGAGAGGCTGGAGGAGCGGATTAATGTCTTCGATCAGGAGGCGCAAGTTCTATCGGACTGGGTAGCGACCTTGGAGGAGGAGAATCAGCAGTTGAGGGACCGAGCTGGGCTGTTACATGATGTTGTTCCCCACCAGGCTCGTGAACTTTGGGTCCATGCTGAAGCTCAGCGTGACATCTTCAAGAACTTGTAAGAAGCGAGTGTCGTAACTAAAGCGGCTTCAGAGGAATCACGCCAGAAGGCTCGTGAGGCTCGTGCCAGTTGTGGTTATGATGTGGCAATGCCCGAAGCTGATGGTGGTGCGAGCGGAGGCGAGGCCATATGGAGATGAAGACAACAATGGTGGTAACGGCGCCGAGTGAGGGAAAGACGGTGCTTTGTTGTTGTTTGTTGTGTTTGTTCTCCCTTTTTTTCATTTCGTATGCCCGTCGGCACTTGTTTGTTCTTTGTTTTCACTTTCTTCAATTTTTTTACTATTGGTCTGGACTAGCTGTAAGCAGCAATAGCCCGTATTTTTTACTGTACATAAAGAACTCTCTTTCACCACTTGTCTTGTATTTTGGTTCTGTTTATTTATGAGCGCGATCGAATGTCGAACTGAAGACGAAGGCACTTAGCCTTTGACTTGGTTCGAGCGAGGTCGAACTATCGACTTTGATGACGAAGGCACTTATCCTTTGAATTGGTTCGAGCGAGGTTGAACTGTCAACTTTGATTGAGAAGGCACTTAGCCTTTCACTTGGTTCGAGCGAGGTCGAACTGTCGACTCTGATGGAGAAGGCACTTATCCTTTGACTTAGTTCGAGCGAGGTAGAACTGTCGACTTTGATGGATAAGGCACTTAGCCTTTGACTTGGTTTGAGCGAGGTCGAACTATCAACTTGGATGGAGAAGGCGCTTAGCCTTAGTCCCAGTTCGAGCAAGGTCGAACTATCGACTTTGATAGAGAAGGCGCTTAGCCTTTGACCCAGTTCGAGCGAGGTCGAACTGTCGGCTTTGACAGAGAAGGCGCTTAGCCTTTGACTTGGTTCGAGCGAGGTCGAACTGTCAACTTGATGGAAAAGGCGCTTAGCCTTAGTCCTAGTTCGAGCGAGGTCGAACTGTCAACTTTGATGGAGAAGGCACGTAGCCTTAGTCCCAATTGGAGCGAGGTCAAACTGTCGACTTTGATGGAGAAGGCAATTAGCCTTTGACCTAGTTCGGGCGAGGTCAAACTGTCGGCTTTGATGGAGCACTTAGCCTTTTACTTGGTTCGAGTGAGGTCGAACTGTCAACTTTGATGGCGAAGGCGCTTAGCTTTAGTCCCAGTTCGAGCGAGGTTGAACTGCTGACTTCGATGGAGAAGGAACGTAGCCTTTGAATTGGTTCGAGCGAGGTCGAACTATCGACTTTGATGGCAAAGGCGCTTAGCCTTAGTCCCAGTTCGATCGAGGTCGAAGTGTCGACTTTGATGGAGAAGGCGCTTATCCTTTGACCCAGTTCGAGCGAGGTCAAACTGTTGGCTTTGATGGAGAAGGCGCTTAGACTTTGACTTGGTTCAAGCAAGGTCGAACTGTCAACTTTGATGGTGAAGACGCTTAGCCTTAGTCCCAGTTCGTGCGAGGTCGAACTGTCGACTTTGATGGTGAAAGAATTTAGCCTTTAACTTGGTTCGAGCAAGGTCGAACTGTCAACTTGGATAGAGAAGGCACTTAGCCTTTGACTTGGTTCGAGCGAGGTCGAACTGTTAACTTTGGCTTGCGGTCTTGTGTTGCACGTTTTATGATTTTTCGTTCGACCGTGGCTTTCAGGTTGCTTTGAGGCATTTTTTGATCCCTAATTCGAAATATCTCTACGCCGGCTTCCGGCCCAATACAATACGATGGGTGAGGTGGGGATTACTCCATATTTCTACCCGTCAATCAGGGTGCTCTCCTCGTTCGGGCTGCTCAAGATTGGTGGGGCAAAGGATTTTAGCTCCCGTTGACGCATTCGATTCTTCCTTGCTCGATGTGCTGCCATTGAATCTGGTTTGAGTTGGTTTTTGTTTTTTTTTGGGTGTTCTTTGGCTTCGATCCAGGGAGAAACTATGTACCTTCACTAGGAAATCCCACAGACAGCACCAAGTTGTTTGACTCAAAAGGTATCGAATACTTTCCGAGCAAATCAATCAAAATAGATGAAGGGGTAAAACATAGCCAAACATAATTAATACTTGATCAGAAGATGCAAACAAAACACAGAAATATTGGACAGAAATCATATTTTAGGAGCTTTATTGATCATAGAAATTTATCCTTACCTCTCCTTGAAGAGGTTCAGGGGATTACAATCATACTGCTCTCTCGTTGGTGGGTGAAAAAGAGAAATCCCCCCTTGGCATAGGTTCAAGCTTTTATTCATAGAGTTCTGCAATCCCTTTTTCGGGTTGTTAGAGTAGTGGAGAAGAAGGCTCAGTCACGCCCCTCTTTCAGCTCTTTTACCTTGTATTTATAGTCAAAAACTCCATGTGCTTATCATGATTCATCGTAGCTAGGTCAAGGAGGCGTTCTTTCGTCATGGAAGGGTCGTGGCCTCGTTGCTTGTATCTGAAATATTAACGAGTTGGAGTCGATTTTTTCGACTATTTTCGTGAGATGATTACGACAAGGTCGTTGCTATCGTGGTCCTGTGGTCAGATTTTGGCCGATACAGAAAAGAAAATCGCTAAGGTTATCTTGTTGGCCACAAGCAGATCATGCAATATTCCAACCAAAATGAAAGAAAAACATTTTGTGCTATATGGATTAGCACTAGCATGTCTTTAATACAAGTTTCATGTTAAGGACACAATATATACTTTGTTCCACCACTTAATAGCTAAACTCTGTTTATATTTTGTGAGAAATATTTTAAAATGGAGCGACATGAACGATTATTACTCATATAACCAACCTGACTTGCTTAGAAATTATAATTAAGGTGTATTATTGTTGTGCCAAACCTACAACCATAGGCCATACATGTTTTAGGACTTCTAACAGACTAATACAATATCCTACTGACGCTACAATAATTAGTGTTGGCCCAGGTAAAGGTTAGTTTTGAAGACTCACGAAGGAACTCAGACATGAACTACGTCCATTCCGGTGGAGCACAGATGCGAATAGACTTGAACATGTGGGATGCACGTGAAGGAGATAAACCTAACTTGACAGATTTGATATCTCCTGATCCTAATCGAAAAGGTTGCATAATTGATAAGTAGAAGGAATTTTTACTCAAAGAGAACACGGTATAAGAAAGGGAAGAGTTAGAGGTTGAGATCAACTATAACCCTTCCACCAAAGAAGAGTAACATCAGAATTCTAGTCAATCTCTATTTACTAACTTTATAAATATAAGTGTTGTTCTCTTTTACAGATAACACACACAAGCAGAAGTTAAACATCGATCGGGAGCAAAATAGCAAGGCAATTTTGCAAGTAGTTCTTGTGTATGCAAACCAGATGCCACATGAACCAAATAGAAGAATCAGTTCCAAGTGTCTATTTTTTATTCTAGTTCAATTGTTGTAGGTGGTTTTATATTGTACCTTTCAGCTTTATCTAGAGGAAATTGTAATAGGTACTCAGAGTCTTCAAGTTAGAATTAACTTGAAGTTGTCGCAACAGTTATAGGCCGTGTGTTACAAGGGGATTAGAGTTAGCCCTAGGTTTACAAAAGAGTTTTTGTAAATGCAGTTTTTGGCTCAGCGATTTTAGTGGAGAGCTTGGGAAAATCCTACTGGAAACTAGCTCGTGATTTTATCAACTTTTGAGCCAGGTGTTTTCCACGTAAAATACAGTGTTCTTTACTTTCATCATTTACTATTTCTGCAATAGTAGGTTAAGGAATACATAGAAGAACCAGGTCCTTCGATAATCAGTTTAAGCAAAAAATTAGTCACCACAAATCACCCTTCCCCCGTCTAATGTTGAAGTATAAAAGCGAATTGTCGTTTAAATGGCTAACACCTTAGGAACAGATCAAGATGAGTGTACCACTTGGAAACTGGGAAGGGTAATTCACAGTTAAGCCTCCACTCTTTAATTGCCAGTACTACTCCTGGTGGAAAAATTGGATAAGAGATCACATCATCGGAGAAGACTATAAGCTATAGGATATTGTCACTGATGGTCCCCTGGCTACCATGAAGAAGAATATTGAAGGAGTGGATGTACCAAAAATAAGAGCTGACTGCAATGCTGAGGACTTGAGGAAGTGGGAAAAGAATGCTAAGGCCAAGAAATGGCTTGTGTGTGGACATGGTCCAGATGAGTACAGTAGAATTCAAAGTTTACCATTGCCAAGGAAATCTGGGACACTCTGCAAGTGGCTATAACTCCTCAAGTGAAGAGGTCAAGAGGAACAATAGTGTATTCTCAATATAAGAATTTCACCATGAAGGAAAGAGAAAGCTTCCAAGAGATGTATACAAGGTTCACCACACTAACAAATGAACTTAAGTCTCTAGGAACGATTATTCTTGAAGAAGACAAAGTTGAGAAAATTCTAACAAGGGTTTTGCCAGTCATTCGGGAAAGCAAAATCGCCAAAATTCAGGAATCAAAGAATAATGCCACTCTTAAGCTGGACGAGCTAATTGGAAATCTTACTGCCTATGAACTAAGAAGGAAAACCATAAAGATGGATGCACCCATTTAGGAAAGAAGCCTAGTACTCAGAATCACTGAAGGCATTTATCTAGAAGTAGATGAAATGGCTATGATCACAAAGGACTTCAAGAAGTATCTAATGAGATTAAAGGGTTCTTCAAAGAGGTGCAAGCCACAACAAACGAAGAGTTCTAGAAAAACAGACCAAAGAGGGCTGCTACAAATGTGGAAGACTAATCACCACATCAAAAAATGTCCTCGTTGGGAAATTGAATGGAAGAAGGATAAGGCTAAACGAAGGAACGGGAAGAAGGAACAGGTTCATCCGAAGAAGAACAAAGGATCAACAAAGGCTATGGTTGCTTCTTAGGGAGAAATTTCAGATGAACAAGAACTTATGTTCATTGGAGAATCTAACAATGTATCTGAAGTAAGTATAATTCATCTCAAAGATGATATTAAGTTTTTGTCCAAACAAAGTCTATCTAAGTTGCTTCTAGATTTCATTGATGAATATGAGATCATAAACAATGAAAAGGAATAGCTGACTAATGAGTGTGTGATTTTGAGAGCTAAGTGCAAGAATCTGGAACTTAGGGCTAGTGAAAGTGATAGTAAAAATGTTGAGTTAAAGAACCAGGTTCTTGAACTTGACACCACTATGTTAGAGCTTAGCTATGAAAATTTAAAACTGATATTAGGAATAGGTAAAAAGAAAGCCGATCACACACATCTCACTTTAGAAGAAAATCTAGGAAAAATGAAAGATGATTTGTATAATAGATATGAGCATATAAGAGTACTAAAGGAAGATCTAAGTAAGGTCAAGCATGATCTAGACAGAACTTGTAAATGGAATAAGTCCTCTGATGCACTTTCATGGCTACAAGAGCACCATAGAAGCAATATGAAAAGAATTATCTACGAGACCCCTACACCTAAGTGGGATCCCAAAAGCAATTACATCACACTTCATGAGAACAAAATCTGCATACACTGTGGTAAGACTGGTCACTACAAAAATGAATGTACTGCAAAATAAAAGGCTAGTCGAAAGAGCAAAAAATTTGTTCAAGGGAAAAATAGGCTACTTTGGTGGGCTAAAAAGAATTTAATTTACCATTTGGCCTATAGAAAGGAACCCAAATTAGTTTGGGTCCCTAAGACTAACCCCTGATTTCCTTTGGCAGGTCCAAGTGAAAGGGAGCAGTCAAGTATTGTACATGGATAGTGGCTGGTCAAAGCATATGACTGGAAGCAAGAACAAGTTCCTTTCACTTGAGAACATCAAAAGGATGAAATGTCTCCTTCGGAAATGGTAAGAAAGGTGAGGTCATTGGGGTTGGAAAGGTAGATAAGACAGAGTCACACTCCATTGAGAATGTATACTTGATAGATGGCTTGAAATATAGCCTAATCAGTGTATCAAAACTGTGTGATAGAGGTAACTTGATAGAATTCATCTCTACCAAATGTTTTGTGATAAATCTTACTACAGACAGGATTGTTTTATAGGGAAAAAGAGTAAACAATATATACATTGTAGATTTGTCCACTCTTTCAGAAAATGAACTCACTTGATTAATTGTGTTACACAATGATCCCCTCATATGGCACATGATACTTAGACATGAAAGTCTAAGTCACCTCGATAAATTAATCTACAAGGACCTGGTGATAGGGCTGCCTAACATCAAGTTTAAGGAAGATAGATTTTGTGAGGCTTGTGCAAGGGGGAAGCATGTAGAATCTTCTTTTAAATGCAAGAAAGTGGTAAGCACGACCAGATCGATGGAACTGGTCCATATGGATCTATGTGGTCCAATGAGAATATTAAGCAGAGGTGGTAAAATATATATAATGGTACTTGTTGATGATTACTCTATGTTTACCTGGACATTGTTTTTAACATCTAAAGATGAATTATTTGATATGTTCACTTCTTTTGTTAGAAAAATACAGAAATAACTAGGTAATCAACTGGCATAAATTAGGTCTGATCATGTAACTGAATTTGAAAATGCTAAGTTTGCTTAATGTTGTGATGTATAGAATATAATTTTTCTGCCCCTAGGACTCCACAACAAAATGGAGTAGTTGAAAGAATGAATAGGAAACTTGAAGATAAGTCTCGGACTACGCTTCTTTCTTGTAAACTTCCCCGTAGTTTCTTGGAAGAACCTTCAAACACTGCATGTTATATCATTAATAGGTGTATGACTAGACCTCTTGTAGAGAAGACTCCCTATGAGTTACTTAAAGGGAGAAAACCAAATATATCCCATCTTAGGGCATTTGGATGCAAGTGCTTTGTGCACAACTATGGAAAGGATTCCTTAGGTAAGTTTGGTCCCATAAGTGATGAGGGAGTGTTCTTGGGATATTCTTCATATAGCAAAGCCTACAAAATGTCTCGACCCAAACCGATGGGCCGCGACGGGTGCCCGAGTCCTACATGTCAAACACCTCTAAGCATGCGTCTAATATATAAACCTAAATAACATCTGCTGAATTACGAGAATAATGTACATGAAGGAAATCTGCCCACAAAGGCATACATACATATAAGTGCAACATACGTAGGGTGAGCCGACAAGGCTGCTATAGACAAATATATATCTCAAAACTTGAAGCCAGCAAGGCCACATACTATCCAACTAGACATACTATCACAGACCTTTAATAGAAATATAATTGTACAAAGATGGGAATGAGCCATGTCATACCCATATATAAATATACAAATAAATCGTACCAAAATCAAAGCAGCTCCGGATCAAGTGGAGCACGCCAACTCTCGCTGATCAGGGATCCTAAGAAGGGGGACCGTCAGCTTTCCTACCTGTACATGCGGGAATGAAACACAGGCCCCCTGAAATAGGGCGTCAGTACGAAAAATGTATTGAGTATATAAGGCATGAAAATTAGTACGTAAAAGATATAGATGAAACATGGAATAAAGAAACACTTCCGTAAATCTGAATAACTTTGTAAATTCTGAAACATTTATAATGTCAAGCACGTACGTATAAATGTCATGCCATACATAGGTATGGGTGTACATAATATCATCAAGCCGCTGAGGGCATCCCATTATATCATCTCGGCCATTATGGGCAACTGTGATGACCCGACCCATCATCTCATGTGTTGTTGCTCCGTCTCCCCCATTTATTACTTCTTCATGTTTTATTATCGGCATTGGTTGTGCTGGAGTTGAATTGGATTAGCTTGGATAGGGAATGAGACACTTAGTCTCTTTAAGGAAGGTTTATATTGGAAAAGTCAACCGGATGTTGACTATTGAGTTAGAGGACTCAGACATGAATTCTAATGATTTGGGTAGCTTCGGGGGATGATTTGTGACTTAGGAGCGTGATCGAAAGTTATTTTGGAGGTCCGGTGTAGAATTAGGCTTGAATTGGCGAAGTTAGTATTTTGGCAAAATCCGGTTGAAATGTGAGATTTTGATCTGAGGGTCGGAATAGAATTTTGAGAGTTGCTGTAGCTTTGTTAAGTGATTTTGGATATGTGTGCAAATTTTTAGGTCATTCGGACGTCGTTTGGTCGGGTTTTTGATCGAATGTGTGTTTCAGATGTTTTGAAGAAACTTAGGCTTGAATCTGTGGTGAATTGATGATTTTAGTGTTGTTTGACGTGTTTTGATGATTGGAACAAGTTTGTATGATGTTTTGGGTTATGTTGGTGCTTTTGGTTGAGGTCCCGGGGGCCTCGGGATGAGTTCGGGTGCTTGAACGAGAGAATTTGAAGTTGGAAATTTTGCTGGTTTTTGTTGCAGCAGGTGTTTCCGCATCTGCGGAAAGGAGACCACAGATGCGGCTTTGAGGAAGCAGAAGAAGCTCCGCAGGTGCGAAAAGGAGGGTGTAGAGCAGTGTCTGCATAAGCGATGAATCAATCGCGTAAGCGGTTCGCATAAGTGGAAAAATAGCCGCAGCAGCGGAATGGGGAGATCCGCAGAAGCGGATTTTGGAAGCAAAAGCGGAAAATGTAACGTTAATAAAGATCCACATAAGCGGGAATTTGGCCGCATAAGCGGTCCCGCATAAGCGAAAGCGGGACCGCAGAAGCGAAAGCCGCTGTTGGCAGAAGGGTTTTATATTATATTTCATCCGCGAGGGTTATGTATTTTCCACCATTGTTTAGCGAGCTTTGAGAGATTTAAGGCAATTTTGAAAAGGGATTCAAGGAGGAATAATTACAGTTAAGTTCCTCGGTTTAAATACACGAGATTATGATAGATTTAACATGGAAATTGGTTGAAATTCATCAAAGGGTGGTAAAGTTAGAGCTTGAGAATTTGGTAATCTAAAATGGAATTTGGAGGGTCAAATGGACTCCGATTTTGATAAATTTGATATGTATAGAATCGTGGCAAGACGAGGAATCCGGCAATGTGAGTTTTGTAATTTTTTGAGAAGTGAGCCCGGGGCTCGGGTTTTGCTAGTTTCAAGATTTTTGCTATTTTTCGATTATTTTCGATTGGGTATTGTTCCATTGGCATATTGTGATGCATTCGCTCTGATTTTGGTTAGATTCGGCGTGCGTGGAGGCCAATTTGAGGGGCAAAGGCATCGCGAGCTAGAGATTTCACCGGTTCGAGGTGAGTAATATTTGTAAATGATATCCTGAGGGTTTGAAACCCCGGATTTGGACATCATAGTGTTGTATTGAGGTGACTTGCACGCCGGATATGAGCGTGGGGCAGAGAAACATTGGGGATTGTGACTTGGTCCGTCCCGGTTGTTGATATTACCGCGTATTTGACTAAAACTTCTTGTATCATCATACTATGGGCTGACTTCCATGTTTGGTCTTCGTGCCAACTATGTGAATCCTATGGGGATTGATATTACTATTTTAGCATATCTTGCACATCATTTGGTTTCAATCCAAGGTTTTAAATACTGTTTTGCAAAATCAGCCATACTTCTATGTTTTGAAAACTCAAATGATATTTTTAATGATACTTCGGGTTGAGAACTACTATTTTACAAATGCCTAATAGGCTTATGTAGATTTTTTAACTGAGCATGGATCGCGCTGTGCACCGCAGCAGTGATTTCAAAACAGTGGTAACAATGACAATGTATGACTTGACTTGGAACAGTGGTAGCAATGACACTGTATGATGTGACTTGAAATAGTGGTAACAATGACACTGTATATTGTAAATTGGTCAGGTAACAATGACTGACCGGTCAGGTAACAATGACTGACCAGGAGTTTATTGATGCCACGAGATGGCTTGATATTGTGCTTGGGCTATAGGAGCCCCTCCGGAGTCTGTACATACCCCCAGTGAGCGCCGTCAACATTAAATGGATCAGACTGTACACCGCAGCGGGTACCTGAGTGTACCGGTCATGTGCATTGCATTGTATTCATGCATTGGTTCCTGTTTGTACTACGTGGCATGATATTCGGCACTCATATATCATTGGCATCCATGCTATTTCTTGCACTGTTACCGGATACCATGGTGTTATTTGTTAATCGAGTGTTGTGCCCGAGGGGCTGACTTAAGTGTGGACTTGCACTATCTGATTATGCATTCATTTGCTTAACTGTTGAAAAAGATATTTTTAAAAGAGGTTTTAACTGAGCCCAGATATTTTTCTAAAGGATTTCGCGGTTTTACTGATTTCTCAAAGGATTGCACTGTTCTATATAGCATAATGGAGTGCCTTACGTGATTTCTTGTCGCTCAGTTATTATTTACCTTTATTACTCATTGAGTTGGAGTACTCACTTTACTCCCTGCACCTCGCGTGCAGTTGCATGTATTGTTCACCCGGTAGTGGGTTATTAGCGGATTGAAGGCATTACTATTGAAGCTGAGCAAGGTGACCGCCAGCGTTCGTCGCACCGGACTTCATCTTTTAAACTCCAGATTTTATTTTATATATATTATTGGTCATGTAGTTGTGTTCAGTCTTCTTTAGATGCTCGTGACTTGTGACACCCTGGTCGGGTTGTGTTGGATTGTAAATACTGGTTATTATTATCGTTAAGCTATATTTATCTATTCATTATGTTTAATAATTGTTAAAGAGATGATTTGGGTTAGTTGGCTGGCCTTGTCTTCATGAGAGGTGCCATCATAACCGGGTTTGGAAATTGGGTCGTGACAAGTTGGTATCAGAGCCTAGGTTACTATGTCTCACGAGTCATGAACAGGTTTAGTAGAGTCTCGCGGATCGATATGGAGACATCTGTATTTATCCTCGAGAGGCTGCAGAACCTTTAGGAAAAACTTCACTTTCTTGGAATTCTTATCATGCGTACTTGATTCAGCTTGGAATATAACCTTTAAAATTCCTTCCTCACGTCAGTATGCGCACATGAGCGCTCGATATTGTATGTTTTTTGATGGCTTGTGATTCCCCGACCAAGGGGCGAGATGTGATCTTCGTGAGTATGTTGGGCCAGTCTGGAGGACTTGAGGTCAGATCTCTGCCTATTGCTTGAGCACCGAGGTGCTGATTGTGTGAGCAAGTGTTTTGAACTTATATGTTCGGTATTGTGCCTATTAGCCGGAATGTCGGTTTGGTATTCATGTGATGAGTATGTTAGTACTCCGAGATGTATCTATATGACTTGGTAGTGACGAAGAAGTCTGTTGAATGATAGATGAATTGTTAAGTGTTTGATTTCTGTTGCGATTTGATGTGTAGCCCGAGTTTTGGGTGCGTGAAGAATATTTTGTGTCTCCTAGTTGAGGAGTGTAGTGCACTTCATGAGGGACCGGAGTTTAGACCCAGGAAGGCTAAATGACTGTGTAACATATATGATGGTGGAAGGTATGTTGAAATATAGAATTGAGGCGAAGCAGGTGGGTTATCTCCTGCGGAGAGTTCTTTAGTGGTATGACCCTTGTATGTGTGTTAGAAGATCTCATGTGTAATTGAAGAGTACGTGTTGAAATTTGATAAATTCGGGTCGCTCAAGGGAGTGGACTCAACTGATGTGGGGATGAATGCGAGATTTGCAGAGGATTACAGTACTAGATGATCGGTGTTTTCACAGCTTGTAAATGATTTGATTTTAATCTCACTATGGTGTTGTGGCATCAGTAGAGTAAATGTGATATGAGCTGTTGAGTGTGTCTTGATGTATGGCTTCGAGCCAAGTTAGGGAGGTTGCTATTGATTAGTTGATTGCACGGTTATGTGCTATGTTGGTTCCGTTTCGAGGAACGCTGACGAATCAGTTCTGGTTGCGGAAATTGAGCCGAGGGTGGAACGAGCGAAGCAAAATTTTGACAAAGGTTATATGGTGCTTCGTAGATGTGTGGAAATAATAGGATGACTTGAGTTGTTGATGATAAAGAATGCTCATTATATAGAGGAGGAAGATGTTTGTTTGAATTGGAAGGAGATCATATCCTGCGATGTCAGAGTGCTAATAAGTCACGAGTGGTTCTGTTCATTGAGTCAGGTAATTTGCAATTTGAATAAGAGTGAATGACTTTTGAGAATGATTCTAATGTGTTCAAGATTTTACATGTAACAATTAGGTGTCTCAAGGTTGTGTATGTGGTCAGAGATTGTTTATTCATCAGGGAATGTTGAGGCTTGTGGTATTTTTATGTTAATTATGGGATCCTATGTATCGGCATCTGGAAAGTAGTGGCAGCAAATTTGGGTTCGCAGGAAGTTCTTCAAAGTGATATATTCTAGAATGTGGTATTTCTATGAACAACTGAGAGAGTATTAGGTGGCCTATGGGTCTTAGAAAGTGTGGTCTTATGTTCGAGTCTCATGTGGTAGGCCTGGATTAAGGTATTGTGATGCTACAGTGAGGGAGAAATATCAAGTTAATGATGAATCAGAAAGGAAATTTGATAGATGGAATTGGGAGAAAGTTCTTGTTGAGTTTTACCGTGGTTTGGGGATGGATATATTTCCTATGGGTATGCGAAGCATGGAATGTGTAATGATTCTTCTTCTAGATGGGATTGATGGAAGGTCTTGGCTGGATGAGTTACAGTTCAGTTCTGAAAAAAAGTTCATAAAGTTCTTAGGCAACAGGTAGTCTCAGGTAATCAGCGAAATGGTATTGCTAATTGGAAGTGATTTGACGAGAGTATATTTCTCGAAAGAAGGGTAATGTGATTAAACTGATGATACTTCGGTAGTATTGCGGTGCTTTCTTGCTAGATCGACTGCTGATATCTGAGTGTGTTTGATGGAACAGGAGAATTTTAGAACATCTTTCAAAGAATGATTGGGTACTCGAGGTGTAATATGTATTCATATTGCGGAATTTGGGATCACGTACAGTGATTCATGTGCTATATGGAGATGGAGACTGGGAGTTCTCATGTACAGACTATGTAGTGGTTGTGGATCGTGTGTATTGGTACCGTTAGTGGCTATTGGGATTTGGATGCCCGAGTGGATATTTCTTTGCTTGGTATATTAGATTTTGGATATTAGAGTGTAGACTAGATGTCTCAGTGTTGGGTTATTCTAGACTATTGTGCTATGGGTTATGTCGAAAAATGCAACAGGTTGCGTGGCGAGGTACATCGAATTATGTTCTAGTAGAGTGGTTTGTATTCCAAAGACTAGCAGACGGCTGGCAAGGATTGCTTTTCTTAATTGGGCCTTCGTGGCGGATGTCAGTGCAGAGGTTTCTACCATTGATTCAGTTCCAGTTTTGAGGGACTTTTTCGGATGCGTTTCTTGTGGCCGGGCATGTCGGGCGAAATTGTGTATTTCGGCATTTATTTGGTGCTGGGCACCGTATCGTACGGCTCCGGAAGGAGTTATAATAGTGGAAGGAGAAGCTTCAGGATTCTTGGTATTGAGTTCATTGGCAGGCCGATGTGGCTACATATTTAGATTGAGATGGCTTGGTTGGCCCCGATATGTATTGTTGAGGGATAGGTTGAATCTATCGTTATTGAGCTTGTTAGTGATTTGGGGAGATCTATGAGTTGCTTTTTCTATGCTGTGAGGGTTTATGATTTTCAGACTGTGGGCACATATAGTGTGGCGCTATGGAGATTCATAGTGGAAGTGGGGGGGGGAGGGAGGGGACCTCAGTTGTGTTTGAGTTTTGTAGCTTATAATGCCATGTGTAGATACCATTATGCACTCAGGATGCTTATGACAGATACTCGGTATTTTGTTATAATGAGCAAATTTGGCTCGATGTGCATCTCCCTATCTGAGATATTTGTGTGGATCGGGTGACACGCCGCCACGAGTATGTTATCTGGATCGGGTTGCACGCCGCAACAGTGTGATGTTGAGAATAGTTTTCCATATGTTACTTTGTATGCCTTGCTTCCTGGTTTTTAAGGAAAGTCCGTATTGGGTGTTGCTCGGATGGTGCACCGGTTGTGTCCTTTCAGGATTGAATGGTGTATATTACTTGCTTCACCATGGGTATGATGATTTGTTTGGGTCCCAGATATCAATCATGTGGGGCTTTCAATTTCGAGTATAGTGACTTGAGGTGCGTCATGTGTAACAATATTTGGATAGGATCGCGCATTGTAGCGACGCTACGTAGAGTTACGACCTTTCGAGGTTGATTCAGGTATTCTACTTATCTGATGTAGGACGGGGTCTCAGTCTTGTGTTGTAATGGTATTGATGAACTTGAGGTACATCACTTTCGTTTGAGTCACCTGTCATGATTTGAGTATGATCAGATTGTTTCTCATTGGTGTGTGTATTATGCAAGTTGTGGCTTAGGCCTGTGTTGAGGTGTCATATCACCAGAGTGGTATGTTGAAGTCGATGTGATCGTTAAAGTCATTAATGAGTACGAACAGATATGATTTCAGCTTGTTAGAAGGATAATATCGAGGTTTGGCCCAGAAATCTATTGTGGTATTAGTCGAAAAGGAAGTGGCTTCATGTATGGTTGATCTAAGGAATGGTTACGGTTTATCGCGTGTTTTATTTATCGTTGGTAGTATATGAAAGTGTTGGAGTAATACTTTGGCTAATGAGAGATTTTCTATCGGTATTTGGTTATTGTGGGCAACCGCTGTGAATAGAGCTACCGTTCGAGTTTTTGGATTATATGGTATATCATGTGATTTCACCTGAGGTTGCAGGTATGGGTTGTTACAGGTGGTTCGGGCTTATTCTTTATTCTGAGTATAGATGTGAAGTTCTGATCTGGAGTACGAGTTCGGAAGGTGCAATGTGGTTCTACGGTTTATGGTCTAGATGGACTGTGAAATTTCAGCTATGTTGTATTATCGGACCTATGTGAGGATCACCCGGGTATATGCTTGGTAAGGTCTTTCAGCCATTGGGTTGCTTCTAGTACAATTCTTGGTACACTCGAGGACGAGCGTTGGTTTAAGTTGGGGAGGATGTGATGACCCGACCCGTCGTCTCATGTGTTGTTGCTCCGTCTCCCTCAATTATTTCTTCTTCATGTTTCATTATCGGCATTGGTTGTGTTGGAGTTGAATTGGATTGGCCTGGATAGGAAATGAGACACTTAGTATCTTTAAGGAAGGTTTATATTGAAAAAGTCAACCGGATGTTCACTATTAAGTTAGAAGGCTCGGACATGAATTTTGATGACTCGGGTAGCTTGGGGGGATGATTTGTGACTTAGGAGCGTGATCGGAAGTTATTTTGGAGGTCCGGTGTAGAATTAGGCTTGAATTGGCGAAGTTAGTATTTTGGCGAAATACAGTTGATAGGTGAGATTTTGATCCGAGGGTCGGAATGGAATTCTGTAAGTTGCTGTAGCTTTGTTAGGTAATTTTGGATATGTGTGCAATTTTGCAGGTCATTCGGACGTCGTTTGGTCAGATTTTTGATCGAATGTGTGTTTCAAAAGTTTTGAAGAAACTTAGGCTTGAATCCATGATGAATTGATGATTTTAGTGTTGTTTGACGTGTTTTGATGATTGGAACAAGTTAGTATGATGTTTTGGGTTATGTTGGTGCTTTTGGTTGAGGTCCCGGGGCCTCGAGTTGAGTTCGGGTGGTTGAACGAGAGAATTTGAAGTTGGAAATTTTGCTGGTTTTTGTTGCAGCAGGTGTTTCTGCATCTGCGGAAAGGAGACCGCAGATGCGGCATCGCGGAGGCGGAAGAAGCTCCGCAAGTGCGAAAAGGAGGGTGTCCAGCAGTGTCTGCATAAGCGGTGAATCAATCGCGTAAGCGGTTCGCATAAGTAGAAAAATCGTCGCAGAAGCGGAATGGGGAGATCTGCAGAAGCGGATTTTGGACGCAAAAGCGGAAATTGTAACGTTAATGAAGATCCGCATAAGCAGGGATTTGGATTCAGAAGCGGTCTCGCATAAGCCGAAACGGGACCGCAGAAGCGAAAGTCGCTGTTGGCAGAAGGGTTTTATATTATATTTTATCCGCGAGGGTTATGTATTTTCTACCATTTTTGAGCGAGCTTTGAGAGCTTTAAGGCGATTTTGAAGAGGGATTCAAGGAGGAATGATTAGAGGTAAGTTCCTTGGCTTAAATACACGATATTATGATAGATTTAACATGGAAATTGGTTGAAATTTTTTAAAAGGGGGTAAAGTTAGGGCTTGACAATTTGGTAATCTAAAATGGAATTTGGAGGGTCAAATAGATTCCGATTTTGATAAATTTGATATGTATAGACTCGTGGCGAGACGAAGAATCTGGTAATGTAAGTTTTGTAATTTTTCGAGAAGTGAGCCCGGGGCTCGGATTTTGCTAGTTTCGAGATTTTTGCTATTTTTCGATTGTTTTCGATTGGGTATTGTTCCATTGGCATATTGCGATGCATTCGCTCTGATTTTGGTTAGATTCGACGCGCGTGGAGGCCGATTTGAGGGGCAAAGGCATCGCGATCTAGAGATTTTACCGGTTCGAAGTGAGTAATACTTGTAAATAATATCCTGAGGGTTTGAAACCCCAGATTCGCATATCATAGTACTGTATTAAGGTGACTTGCACGCCGGATATGAGCGTGGGGTAGAGCACCGTTGTGGATTGTTACTTGGTCCGTCCCGGTTGTTGATTTTACCGCGTATTTGATTGAAACTACTTGTATCATCATACTATGGGCTGACTGCCATGTTTGGGCTTCGTGCCAACTATGTGAATCCTTCGGGGATTGATATTACTGTTTTAGCATATCTTGCATATCATTTGGTTTCAGTCCAAGCTTTTAAATACTGTTTTGCAAACTCAGTCATACTTCTAAGTTTTGAAAACTCAAATGGTATTTTTAATGATACTTTGGGCTGAGAACTACTATTTTTCAAATGCCCAAGGGGCTTATGTTAGATTTCTGAACTGAACATGTATCGGGCTGCACGCCGCAGTAGTGATTTCGAAACAGTGGTAACAATGACACTATATGATGTGACTTAGAGCAGTGGTAACAATGACACTGTATGATGTGACTTGAAACAGTGGTAACAATGACACTGTATGTTGTAAATTGGTCAGTAACAATGAATGACCAGGAATTTATTGATGCCATGAGATGGCTTAATATTGTGCTTGGGTTGTAGGAGCCCCTCCAGAGTTTGTACACACCCCCAGTGATGCCGTCGACGTTAAATGGATCGGGCTGTATGCCGCAGCGGGTACCTAAGTGTACCGGTCATGTGCATTGCATTGCATTCATGCATTGGTTCCTATTTGTACTACGTGACATGACATTCAGCACTCTCATATCATTGGCATCCATGCTATTTCTTGCACTGTTACCGAATACCCTGGTGTTATTTGTTAACGGAGTGTTGTGCCCGAGGGGCTAACTTATGTGCGGACTTGCACTATCTGATTATGCATTCATTTGCTTAACTTATGAAAAAGATATTTTTAAAAGAGATTTTAACTGAGCCCAGATATTTTTCTAAAGAATTTCGCGATTTTACTGATTTCTCAAAGGATTGCACTGTTCTATATAGCATAATGGAGTGCCTTACGTGATTTTTTGCCGCTCAGTTACTATTTACCTTTATTACTCATTGAGTTAGAGCACTTACTTTACTCCCTGCACCTCGCGTGTAGTTGCAGGTATTGTTCACCCGGTAGTGGGTTATTAGCAGATTAAAGGCATTACTATTGAAGCTGAGCAAGGTGACTGCCAGCGTTCGCGGCACCGGACTTCATCTTTTAAACTCCAGATTTTATTTTATACATATTATTGGCCTTGTAGTGGTGTTCAGTCTTCTTTTGATGCTCGTGACTTGTGACACCCCGGTCGGGTTGTGTTGGGTTATAAATACTGATTATTATTGTCGTTAAGCTGTATTTATCTATTCATTATATTTAATAATTGTTAAAGAGACGATTTGGGTTTGTTGGCTGGCCTTGTCTTCACGAGAGGCGCTATCACGATCGGGTTTGGAAATTGGGTCGTGACAGCAAAATCATCAACATATACCAACTGGTCAAGTGGTGGTGCGTATATAACGCTATAACCTTTTCCCATATCCCATATACATATATTCACATATATACGCGTATATAACGCCATTTGATCATGGGTCAATGTATATGTATAAATTAATAAAATGCATGAAAAATATGTAATGATCTCAATATTCCTTTCGGATGAACTTTTTCAACTACGTATTATTCTGAGCCCATGAACAAAGATATAATAATTCACATGGGGAATCAAGAATATAGATATCCCTAGTATTTCTATGAATATAGTAATTAATAAAAATTGTGCGTTTGAGTGTTTCTTCTATATAATATGGACCATGCCAAAAGAAAAAAAGGAATAGTCTTAATATGCCTGGACTAGAGAAAACTCCATATAATATACCGTTGGAAAACCTTTGTTGATTGAATTTAGAACTCAAAAAATATTGGATTAAACTTCTGCTTTTTGAAATCCTTCAACGAAATTTGTTCCTGCTTCTTTGAAATTCATGAACAAAATTGCTTCTGATTCTATGAAGCTTTCTTGGAACGATAATTAGCTTCTGCTTCTAACGTTTCCTTTGAACTAAGATTGATATAGCAACAATGATTCATGGGTGTTCTCAACCTAAATGAGATAATACTATTGAAGGTTAGTGTTGCTAACTGAGCATCGATCTCTATTTTGCCATTTTTGATGGCTGAATTTTGTAGAGATAATTTTTACCAAGGTAAATTTAGGTTACATATGTGTCATGGTCCAACCTCGGGATGCGCGACCAGCGCTCAATCGAGTAAACCCAACTGAGCAACCCTTATCAAACATTCTCTACCCAACTTATCTTGATCAAGGAAACCATGCTTTCGTTTATTTAAAGGAATGATCGTACATTTAACATTGTTTGTTCATTTTATATCACAACCTTAAACCGTAGTTAAGTTCCAAGACTCCATACAATCACACTTTTAGAGAAGCAAGGGTTAGAATTAGAATATAGTTCATAGACCCATCCAATACCCGTACATAACCCACACAAACGTCTACGGATTCTCTAAGGATACAAAAGACAGGTATGACAATGCCGGCAACAAGACCTCGGCTATATCTCAAAAGTGGATATGTATAACAAAAGATGTATAACATAACCCCTTGAAGGAGAAAGGGGCTCACCAAGACTTTGAGAAGAGGATACTCCGCTACGCGCGATTGGCACTATCCGCTATGAAGCTACCTACATACATTTAAAAATGTAGCGCCCCCGGCAAAAAGGATGTTAGTACCATGGAATAGTACCAGTATGTATAACTAAATACCATTTTATTAGAAAGAACTACCGTGAAAGAACAAGGAAATTATAAGAGACAATCAAAGATTTTAACCGGACAATAAATCATCAATAAAAGAATCATATAATCTTTCACATAATTTCCATAACTTTAGTTTGGGGCATTTTTTTCATACGTTCATCATTGTTCTCCATACCACCGCTATCTTGAGCGGAGTCCAATCACGACTCGATCGGCTAGGTTGCCTCATTTGAGACATATACCTCAATAACCATTTCATTTCTCTTTTTTCGTAGTTCAATATCAGCACATTACCTCCATGTGTGCGGCATGTTGTCCGATCACGACCCAGTCGGCTAGGCCTCCTTACCTAGGCGTTATTCCTTTCTCATCAATCATCTAATTTGAATCTTTATTTCGCATATATCGTATCAATTCATTGGAACTTAGGGCCACAATTATCACATCATTTCAACTTTCAATGTTAACCTTGCAATTTATGATCATAGGCACATACAAAAGCAATTCAAATTCCAAGCATAGTTAAGATTTAACATAATTAACATGACAATCTCAGTTTTAATCTTGACTTATAGCCTAGGCATTTCAACACAGATTCGTATTCTTCGCCCATCTCGAAATATCAAGAATAGTACATTACACACGTTGAGGCACACCCTTCATACACACACATACACACACACACATATATATATATATGTATATATATGTGTATATATATATATATATATATATATATATATATATATATATATATATATGTGTGTGTGTGTGTGTGTGTGTGTGTGTATAAAATCAAACCAACTCATGTGAAATAACCATCAATACATCAACCAATTCTAGTTTTACCACATTTGCTGAAACGCCAACGAAGCTCAATTTTTAATAAAAGGGAGTTTTAGCCATACATACCTCAATAAATCTTTCCTTAACATCTTACAAAATTTTGGGACTTTTAGCAACTTCAATCTATTTTATGAAATTTACAATTCGAATCAAGAATTAGAGACATGATTAAGATTCTAGCTCATTTAAGTAAATTATCAAGCACTAAGTGTGTACGGTGATTTTAGGACCCCTTTGTGAGAGATTTCTATCATTTGACTCCCCAATTGCTATTCTTTCTAGTTCACAATCTCTCAATACCCTATTATCTTTTATGCATGCAAGAAATCCATTCTTATACCCATGAACCCCCAAGCTAATTACTTATTCTAGTGTGAATTTTGAAACCAAAGGTTAAGGCTCAAGTTCATACCTCTTGGGGTGAAGGTCTAGCAGCTATACTTGATAATCTTCAATGGCTTAGGCATAGATTCGGAGGGAATTGTTGAAGATCACCCTCTCTCTCTAGAACTTCTCCCCTCACTCTATTTGCAGGGAAAATGACATAAAAGAGGTGTAATGGGCGTTTTCATTTTGTCCCACTAATATACTTTCTTGATATCATGATACATCTTTATTGCTCCTCGATGAATTTTTCGTCCAAGTTTGGCATATTGGGATAAAATACGGGCCGAGCATTAATACCCGATATTTATGGACTAGCACCAAACAAGGTACTACATGACCATGATAGTAAAGTATACAAGGTATATTAAAAGCAAGTAGTTTTTTATGTAAGTTTAGATAATTCTTAATTATGCGGATAATTTATTAATTACCGAATAACGAAACATTACTTAATTAATTGGAGATATATTGAATCAGCAATAAAAATCATGAGATGGCAGACCCTCCTTTTAATTTAAAATGACTCATAAGTCATTACAAATAGGTGGCAACTATGTTAGCCAAGAAAGGGACACCACATATTTATCATTATTACACAAGTCTTACCATCAAAACCTTAGAAAGACTTTACAATTCAAAGACATTAGAAGTTGGTAATCCAAGAACGTTAGACATTTCAAAGCTTTCTACAAAGCTTTCTTTCTCATATCTTGGAAACAAATTACAATCAGAATGTTAGAAATATTGAAAATTCAAGCTCCTACAGGATATTACCAACGAGATTTCTTGCATCCAAATTCTCCTACAAAGAATATTATATGAATTTTTTTTTATTTTAGATATATTAAGACTATTCTTTCTTTCTTTTTGACATAATCTATACGACACGAACGAAACGAAAAAATGCACAAATTATTTAAATGATTCTATTCATAGAAATACTAGAGATGCCGATATTCTTGATTCTCTATGTGTCATATTATTCTATCATCTGTTCATGGGTCTCAAAAATACGTAAGTTGGTAAAATTTATTTCATGATATTAGATAGAGGCATGGTGCTTATGATGTACCAAGAGATTTTATTAACGTATTTCATATTCATATCATGCATTTATACATGCACATTGACCCATGACTAGATGGCATTATATACGCATATATATATATATATATATATATATATATATGAAAGGTTATGGCGTTATATACTCACCACCACCTGATCATTTGGTATATGTAGGGGTGTTCAAACCCGAAACTGAAATCGAAAATCGAACTGAAATGGAAGCTTAATGGCTTATTGGTATCGGGTTAACGGTTTAATGGATAGGTAATATATTAAAAAAAATTTATTAATAGCTTATCGATTTGGGGACAGATTATTCAATTTTCTGAACGGATAATCCGTTAACCCGTTAAGAATATATATATATATACGTATAAAATTTATTTTTATCCATGTATATATTAAATAATCAAAAACCCTTCTTTCTCTAGAACTCTATCAAAGTGAATTAGAATAAAAGAAAGCCAAATAAAAGGAGTCATCTAACTGTGACAAAAGACAGAATTTGCTGTCTGAAACAAGATAACAACACCAGTTACACCACTGTTTCATCAACTTTGTCTGGTTTTTAAGGCATCCTAGAATTCAAAGCATGACGATCATCTGTTTTAACTAGGGCCAATTGGAAATCTTTCATGTAGACCAAGGCCAATGTGCATAAACATAAATAAGATTCTAGACAGATAATTTACCTATCACGGTGTCTCTTCTTCTTCGTCCCTCTTAGTACGTCGACCACCAATTTAAACATACAGAGACTAAGTTTTATTTTATTTTGATTGAATTAGGCCGATAAATCGCCCGATAACCGTCCGATAACCGTCCGATAAGATCTAAACCGATACCAATATGCTCGATATCTTATCGGGTGACAAGCGGATTAATACGTTTAAAAGCCGATAACTGATAAGCCAAATTGTTAATTGTAAGTAATCACCCAATCCGCCTGATAAGCAGCCCTAGGTATACGTTAATGATTTTTCCCTCAGAGGCTTGATGATGTTATGAATACATATACCTATGCACGACATGACATTTATACGTATATGCATGACATTTTAAATATTAAAGAATTTGACATAGATATTCAGATTTACATGTCGAGTCTTTTACTCCATGTTTCTCTCATGTCTATTGTATACTGATTTTCATTCCTTACATACTCGGTACATTATTTGTTCTAACGTCCAATTTGCCTAGGGACGCTGCGTTTCATGCCCGCAGGTCCCAATAGACAGATCGAGAGTCCTCTAAGTAGGCGATCACCTCAGCGGAAAATGTTGGTGCACTCAATTTGCTCCGGAGTTGCTTGTTTGGTTAGTATAATCTAGATGTGTATTGTTTAGTATGGTGGGGCTCTGTCCCAACCTTTACGATATTATGTATTAGGCTTGTAGAGAGATGTAATGTATACGGATTCTTGTATGGCCTTGTCGGCTTATGTTTTGAGTATATAAAGGATCATACGTCCCTATACTCCCATAACCTGCCGACGTAGCCCTGCAATATTAGGAACACATAATCACCCTTGATATCTGAGGACTCCATCTTTTGTAATTTCAAACGGTGTATTCTCCTTCTGAAGATTGGTATCCCTATAATGAACTAACACAGGATCCTCGTACCGGCGTTCCTTTACTTCAGTTACTAAAGAAGATGTTGTCGTATCCTGAATAGTAATTCCAATATCACCTGAGTCCAGTAACCGAACTCCAAGAATATCTAGATAATGAACCTCATGAGCCTAGCTATAAATACGATAGGCTACCCATAGATCTACAACTGAGGGAGCCGGCTACTACTCTAACGACCCAACTGGTTATTTTGAGCAATTACGTCCGGTTCGGCAATTTGAGGTCACAAGAAGTTTTATATTATGTGTATCGACTTACGTGCATAGTCCGGGCATAAAAGTGGAAAGGTTTTATGTGAAAACATGAAGAAAAAATAGTAATTTCTGGAGTAAATTTTGGTTTTAGTTAACTTGTCAATATTATGTCAATATTATTCGTAAACGGACCCGTATCTGTGTTCCAAAGATCTCGAGAGGTCCACAGTAAAAATATAGAACTTGGACGTATGCCCAAATTATATTCCGAGGTCCCTAGCCTTAGTAAACAATTTTTGAAGAACATTGTTGTGCTGGTTTTGAGAGGAAATAAAGAAATAAATTAAATTTTGAACTCGTTGGTATCGAGTTTGTATTTTGGTTTTAGAGCCCGCTACAAGTTTGTTATGATATTTAAGTCCTATTTTAAAAATTTGGTGAGAAGCATAATTGATTTGACGTGATTTGGACGTCCGTTTAAAAAGTAAGAAAATCATGAATTTTGAGGTTAAATTCATAGGTTTTTTATGTCATTTTGATGACTTGATCGCACGATCAAGTTTGTATGATGTTCTTAGACTAGGGTGCATGTTTGGTTTGTAGCCCCGATGGCTTAGGTGAGTTTTCAGATAAGTTTAGGCTATGTTGCGCTTGTTTTTGGACGCTTCATCGTTGTTTCTTTAAGAAAAAATAATATCACATTGAGAAAATGAGATTGAAAATTAGTGTTTATTAAGCCATTAGATCCATAACGAATTTATGGAACCATAGGAAAAAGAATCATTGAAATTGAATATCGTATGAGGATGTTATACTCATTTTTGTGTCGGAAAAAATTATCAGTTTCTGGTGTGGTCGCAAATGCAAACTTTTTCATCGTAATTGCAATGCCCAGATCGCAAATGGGACTTTTGCCAGCCCTGCCTTGTTCACAATTTGTGGGGTTCTCAATTGCGAACCGTGGGTCGCAAATGCGACATCTGAGGCCTGTTAAGTGAGATTTTTTTGCAGGATTTTCACCCATTCTTCAATTTTCTCAAAACCTAAACCTCCATAGGCGATTTTCCAAATACCCAAACTTCTCCAAATTATTGGGTAAGTATCTCTAATCAATTTCCAACTATATTTTGTGGCTATATCTTAGATTTAACATCAAATTCATGTCAATATAAAGAATAATTTGGGAAAAAATGTGAAATCTTTAAAAAATATAAAAATATGATTTGAATGACCAAATGGTATCGGAATTAGATAAATTTTATATGTGTGAACTCGTAGCAGAATAGGCATTTGGTTTTTGTAAATTTTGTTGGGTTTCGAGGTGCGGGCCCAGGGAGTTGACTTTTCTTGACCTTTAGCAAATTGTATAAGAATCATAGTTTTATTTATTGAAATAGTTTTCTCTTGCATTGTTTGATGTATTCAAGTTGTTATTGGCTAGATTGAGCCGAGCGTTGATGAATTGGCAAAGGAAAAGCTAAATTGAGTATTGAATTGTCCGGATTGAGGTAGGTATCTTTCCTAACCTTGCATGGGGGTCTTCCCCTTAGGATTTGAGCCTTCTATACTAATTGTAGTCCGTGCACGCGAGGTGACGAGTATGTGTTCAGACTTATTTGTGAAAAAAATTTCGTTAGGGTTCTTAGGTTCTTATGTGTATTAAGTGATAAATTTTCCGATATGATTGGGTTTCCTAATTTTTTGTTTTACCTATATATGCTCCATATGATGTTGTTAGCTTTCCTCTAACTCTTACTTGTTACTTGGCCCTTATTCGCCTTAATGGAAGTGATTGTTCTCCTTATTGCTTTGTTATCTCTTAAATTGTGAAACCCTCTATGACCCTCTGCGTATATGTTATATGTCCATATTGTTGTGGTTGCCTGTATAGTTATCACGTGCCTTATATGTCTTGTTGTTGGTAAAGGTTGTTGTGCTTCTTTGTTTTTCGTTACTATCTTGTTGACGTGTACTCATACCCTTAGTGGTAGAAATCCTTGTTTTTGGGTTGTTGAGTTGTTGATTGGAACCATGTTTGATTATTTATTTGTTGAAGAGGAATAAGGGAAAATTGATGTTGTATGTAGGATCGGGTTGCACGCCGCAATAAGGAGTAATAAGGGTAGACAGGTGGGATCGGGTTGCACATCGCAATAGGAGGACTAAGGGTCACACACACACACACACA
>MU687616.1:0-38142 GCA_026770625.1 Nicotiana glauca | reverse complement strand
ATATATATATATATATATATATATATATATATATATATATATATATATATATAGTTAATTTCTCAACTAAGTTTCCTTTAACCGTCTAAGGTCTTATTTTACTTAAAAGAAATTTTTACTAAGTTTTAATTTATTAAATCCCATGTTAAAGGTAATAATTCAATTGATGTTTTATTTTAATAGAAAAAGGTACTTTCTTTACTCAAATGATTTCTAAAAACAACTTCATCTTTCCTCGTTGATTTCCTAATTATTTTAGAAATTGTAGATTACTTTATGTTATGTAAATTAGACTTCTTGAATATCTTGATTGCATTTGTACGAATGTTATGTATTGTATATCATGTGGATTTTATTGTGAAAAGTGAGATTGAAAATACGTGGGTACAAGGTGTCATGTGTGTTGAAGGTTCGGAAGTTGAGGTTATGCTATGCGGAACCGAAGATTGAGATGGCTCGAATTGTGTATTAGACATGACGTGATTGATTGAGCTGACATCGCCTTCTTTATTTAAACACATTCTTACTTGTCTGTGTCCTTGTTATGTCATTGTTACTTTACTTGGTTATCGTTCGTTACTATTCGTGTTCTCCCTTTATTGTCTCTACTGTTTATAATTTGATTTCTCCCTGTTGTTGATATTACTTTGTTATTTTTGTCTTGAAATTTTCTTATCATATCCCATTCCATTTTTTTCACCAGTAGGTGTCTGGAGTTTTCCTCGTCACTACCCCACCGAGGTTAGTTTTGATACTTACTGGGCACCGCTGTGATGTGCTCATACTACACTTCTATACATTTTTATTTATAGATCCAGGTATTGATCGATAGTAGTTGTATGGATGGTCGCGATGGACACTCAAGGTAACCTGTTATTGCATTCGCAGGACTCGGAGTCACCTTCGTTTTTATTTACCTTCCATTGATTCCTTCTTGTTCTGGAACAGTGTTTTATTTATTTTGTACAACTACTGTTACAAATGCTTATGACTTGTACACTTGTTATAGGAAATGGTGATTAATTTAGAGTTATTTAATTTGAAGTTGGTAAATGTCAATGTTAGGCTTTCCTAGTTTAGAGACTAGGTGCCATCACGACTCCTTCGAAGGGATTTTGGGTCGTGACAAGTTGGTATCAAAGCTATAGGTTCATAGGTGCTATGAGTCATAAGCAGGTTTAGTAGAGTCTTGTGGATCGGTACAGAAACGTCTGTACTTATCTTCAAGAGGCTGTAGAACTATTAGGAAATTCCACATCTTTCATCCCTCATCGTGAGATATTGATTTGGATGGAAGTATATAACTTATGTTCCTTTACATACACTCTCATTGCCCGCTATGCGCCAGTGGTTCGTGATGCTACAGATGGGCTACGAGGGAGTTAGGGATACTCAGACATTGTCTCAACGTGTTATCCAGACTGAAGATACTGAGGTATTGAGAGACTATTCAATTATTCATATGAAGGCATAGCGATTTCTGACATCTGGTTAATAAGTGCGAGCTTGGGAAGGTTTAATTGGTTGACTAGTCGTCGGGATTGTGACAAGGTCGCGAGGTGGATGTTGATTAAGGACGGCTGGTGGTATTGGAGTACCTTATGATTGGTGTTGTGTGAGCTACGAAGGTTAGTTTTGCAGATCATCAAATGTTGATTTCTATGGCTTCGCACTAAGTGTAGGAGTGCACTAACGGCATTCAAATTGCAGAGTCAGATTTACATTAGTTTTGGCTTGAGGTATGCATATAAGTGGCGTTGGAAGGTTTCCAAAATTTCTATATAACTAAAGGCTGAGATTTTGCATGGGATGATATTGGGGCTTTGATAGGAGATATTACTTATCGACTATCTGAAGAAATAGGTCAGTTCCATAGTGATGGATTCAGCATGGCAATTGAAGTAATTGGTCCTTTGTAATGGGAATTCTCTATTGGCATTTATGGAAGCACTCTTGGATTGGATGGTCTGTGCGACCCGGTCGAGTTGGGGAGGTGCAGTCTTGATGGCTTAGTTGCATGCAGAGGGTTCTCGATGATTTGGCAATGGCTTGAGTTGGTTGTCTATATTAGGCATAAGGAAATATTTTGTGCATTGTGGTTTTCTCCTGCATAAGTGTCAGAAATTAATGGAGTGTTGTCATTGCTGGCTATCATGTGTAAAGATTGTGCATTTTGGAAAGGACCTTGAGTTGTGGTTTGCCGGTGAACGGCTAGTGGCATGGTGATTACCAAGTTTTGAGGCCTTCGAGGTTTGAATTTTTGATACGCGACTGAGAATTTTATTTGGGTTCTTTGATAGGATGATGGAATGTGAGTGATGTATCAATCATTTGATTTGCGTATTTGAGTTCGGGTATGGAAATTTTAGTGTTCCTAAGGTTTTGGGACTAGATGCCCTCACATGTAGACTATTTTCTGTTTACAGATTGTGAAGAAACGTTTAAGATGAGGTAATTAATACCATGCATTATTGATAGGTTGCTGTAGAGTTTTTGAAAGGATATTTACCTATTTGGAAATACTTAGGATTTGGGTTGGGGGCTATTTGAAAGCTCAATAAGAATTTGTGTTTCGTATCAAGTCAAGTTTGTGTGCTCCTGTGAGATTTTCATTTGGTTATGCTATCAGGCATATTCGATATTATTTGTGTCCTTAGCCTATGTTATGTGCTACTCTTTTATGATGTGTTAGGCTGTGAGGCTATATGATTATACCCCACGCATGTTGTAATTCTGTTCAGGCCTTATAGCGAGATGGGCGAGATAGCCCTCGTGATGTTGATTTGCTCATTACACCTTATATGTGCTTGCTTCTCTCATATTTTATTACTTCTATTCATTGTTCCCACAGTTTTACTTGTGCACATGGCTGTGCCTGATATCGACATTTATGTGATCAGAGAACCCGAGCATTTTGGCTTGATGAGTATTTGGGAGCGGGCTTTACGCCGTAGCGGATGTTTTGTGGGATACCCTTTCCTTATATTTATTTGGTATTGTGTCTTCTCTCTGTGGGACGATTTGATGAAAAACCTATACTTTTGTTGTCACACATGTTGTACTTGTTAGATAATTCTTCTACTTTATTTTCCTTTATTTGTGCTGCATAATTAAGTTATTGCTGATTTGGTATACGAATTGTGTAATGTAAGAATCGGTATGGTTCCGTGATGAGTTTTTAGTTGGATTGCTTGTATTGGCCGAGATGAGGTTCTTAGCCCTGAGATTAGTGCTATGGTATTAGTGGTGGGGAGTGTTTGGAAGTGAGAGGAAGTTTCTGCTAAGATTTGGGTAATGGCCTTTGGCGGGCGAGAGAGCTTCGTGACTTGTTGACTTCATAGGCGGCTATGAGTTTCCGCATATCGCTTTATCATGGGTAGTGTTATGGAAGTCCAGAACAAGGTTGTATTCAATGTGAAAGATATTGTCGGCATCCAGAATGTTATTTGAGCAGCTATGATGGTTAGAGGTTATTGCTTTGAGCATGTGAGCTGTGTGGAACAACATGTGATTGTATTATGGGTTGAAATTTTTGGCTCGATTCAGCTTGTTTGGGTGTGTTTAGTGTGATGATGTGGAATTCGGGTCCTATGATGAATTTCGGATATTGAGGTTTGGGTCCTGTTCTAACGTTATGGACTAAGGAGGAGAATAGACCTTCAGTTAAGTTGCATTGTCAGTTTTGCATAGGTTGGATGATGGGGAATCACCCCTGGTGTATGTATGAGGAGCTCGTGCAATGGTTCGATGGCCTTGAAATGACTCTGGGCACGTTCGAGGACGAACATATGTATAAGTGGAGTAGAATGTAACAACCCAACTGGTCGTTTTGAGAAATTGCATCCGGTTCGACAGTTTGAGGTCACGGGCAGCTTCATATTATGTGTATCGACTTGCGTGCGCAGTCCGGACATGAAACCAAAAAGATTTTACGTGAAAATATAAAGAAAAAAAAAGTAATTTCTAGAGTTAAAATTTGATTTTTAGTTGACTTTGGTCAACATTTTTAGAAAACGGACTCGGATCTGTGTTTCGACGATCCCGGGAGGTCCGTGGTAAGAATATGGGACTTGGGCGTATGCTCGAAATTGAATTCCGAGGTCCCTATCCTTAAAAAATAATTTTTGAAGAAAATTATTATGCTGATTTTTAAAGGAAATAAAGAAATAAATTATTATTTGAATCATTAGTATCAGGCCCGTATTTTGGTTCTGGATCCCGGTACAAATTTTTTATGATATTTAAGTCCTATTTGTGAAATTTGGTGAGAATCGGAATTGATTTGACGTGATTTGGACGTCTGGTTGAAAAGTTAGGAAATCATGAATTTTGAGGTTAAATTCATAGTTTTTGATGTTATTTTCATAATTTGATCATAAGAGAAAGTTTGTATGATATTTCTAGACTTACCTGCATATTTGATTTGGAGCCCCGAGAGTTTGGGTGAGTTTTGGATAGGTTTAGGCAATGTTGCACTTGTTTTTGGATACTTCATCATTGTTTGTTCAAGCAAAAATGATACTTCATTGAGCAAATGAGATCCTAATTAAGTTTTTATTGAACCATTAGATCCGTATCAAAATTACGGAGCCATAGGAATAAAGAATTATTTAATTTAGATATCGTATGAGGAAGTTATGCTCATTTTTGTGTCGGTAAAAATTGACAGTTTTTGGTGTGGTCGCAAATGCAAACTTTTTCATCGCAATTGCGATGCCCAGTTCGCAAATGCAAACTTTTTGTTGCAAATGCGACTTCTTCCAGCCCTGCCTTCATCACTATTTGTGAGGGTTCACAATTGCGAAACCTAGGTCGCAAATGCAACATCTGAGGCATGTTAAGTAAGATTTTTTATGGGATTTTCACCCATTTTTGAATTATCTCAAAACCTAAAACTCCATAACTAATTTTCAAAAGATCCAAACTTCTCCAAATCATTGGGTAAGTGTCTCTAATCAATTTTCAACTATATTTTGTTATTATATCTTAGATTTAACATCAAAGTCATGAGAATTTAAAGAAAATTTGGGAAAATTGTGAAATCTTTCAAAAATAGAAAAAGATGATTTTGAATAACAATTTTTTTTATGGGTAAACTCGTAGCGGAATGGATGTTCGATTTTTGTAAATTTTGTCGGGTTTCAAGGTGCGGGCCCGGGGGGTTGAATTTTGATGACCTTTTGCAAATTGTATAAGAATCATAGTTTTGTTAATTGAAATAGTTTTTTCTTGCATTGTTTGATGTATTCAAGTCGTTATTGGCTAGATTGAGTCGAGCATTGATGAATTGGCAAAGGAAAAGCTGAATTAAGTATTGAATTGGCCGGATTGAGGTAAGTATCTTGCCTAATCTTGCATGGAGGACTTCCCCTTAGGATTTGAGTCTTCTATGCTAATTGTAGTCCGTGCACGCGAGGTGACGAGTATGTGTTCGGACTTATTTGTGGGAAATTTTCCTTTAGGGTTCCTAGGTTCTTATGTTCATTAAGTGATAAATTTTCCTATATGATTTGGTTTCCTAATTGTTTGTTTTACCTATATATGCTCCATATGATGTTGTTAGCTTTCTTCTAACTCTTACTTGTTACTTGGCCCTTATTTGCCATAATTGAAATGATTGTTTTCCTTAGTGCTTTGCTATTTCTTAAATTGTGAAACCCTCTATGACCCCGTGCGTATATGTTATATGTCCAAATTGTTGTGGTTGCCGATATATATAGTTATCACGTGCCTTATATGTCTTGTTCTTGGTAAAGGTTGTTGTTCTTCTTGATTTTTCGTGACTCTCTTGTTGACGTGTACTCATACCCTTGGTGGTAAAAATCATTTTGTTTGGGTTGTTGAGTTTTTGATTGGAACCATGTTTGATTATTGATTTGTTGAGGATGAATAAGGGAAAATTGATGTTGTATGTGGGATCGGGTTGCACGTCGCAACAGGAGGACTAAGGGTGACATATATATATATATATATATATATATATATTGAGGAATAATAAGGATAAACTGGTGGGATCAGGTTGCACGCTGCAATAAGGAGTAATAAGGGAGAATGATCATGTTGTTGTTGATATGGTGATATAAATATTATTTACTCTTATTGTAATTGCTAAGGAGGAATAAGGGAGGATTGTCGGGATCGGGTTGCATGCCACAACAAATATATGCTATTTACTTTATTTTTATTGTTGAGGAGGAACAAGGAAGGATTGGTGGGATCGGGATGCCGCTGCATCAATGTATATATATATGCTTATGTATTCCTCTTTGACTGTACAAGTTATCCTACGGTTTTATATTTCATTTAGGATTTGGTTATACCGGAATACTGAGAAGATCCTAATTCATTCATTTAAGACTTGACAATTTATATTTTCGGGTTTTACTGAGTCGTGAAGATCGGGTTATTGGCATTGAATTATTGACTTGGCGTGGTTCCTTGAGTTCTTTCCCTGAAACTTTTATGTAGGTAGAAAAATCTTTAGTGTGAATTTACTACGTTGAAACATTTTTTCTCCTGCCCCGTTAAGTTATTAGTAATATCGTGATTCAAAATAAAGAAATTTATATTGAGTGGGTTTGTATGACTTTTCTCTTAAATTTGAACTCATTGTGTGTGTGTGTGTGTGTATATATGTATATATATATATATATATGTATGTATATATATATGTATGTATGTATGTATTTCACTACTTAAATTTTCAATAATTGTTATATTTTAATTCAGTTAATTTCTCAATTAAGTTTCCTTTAACCGTCTAAGTTTGTTTTTTACATAATAAGGAATTTCTACTAAATTTTAATTTATTAAATCCTATGTTATAGGTAATAATTCATTCGATGTTGTATTTTAATAGAAAAGGGTACTTTCTTTACTCAAATGATTTTTAAAAATAACGTCATCTTTTCTCGCTGATTTCCTAATTGGTTTAGAAATTGTAATTTACTTTATGTTATGTGAATGGGATTATTGAACATGTTGATTGCATTTGTACAAATGTTATGTATTGTATATTATGTGGATTTTGTTGTGAAAAGTGAGATGGAAAATATGTGGGCACAAAGTGCCATGTGTGTTGAAGGTTCGGAAGTTGAGGTTATGATATGAGGAACCAAGGATTGAGATGGTCCAGATTATGTATTAGACATGAAGTGATTGATTGAGTTGACATTGCCTTCTTTATTTGAATACATTCTTACTTGTCTGTGTCCCTGTTATGTCGGTTTTTATTTACTTGGTTATTGTTCGTTACTATCCGTGTTCTCCCTTTATTGTCTCTACTATTTGTTTGATTTCTCCCTGTTGTTGATATTACTTTGTTATATTTATCTTGAAATTTTATTATCATATACCGTTCAGTTTATTTAGCCAGTAGGTGTCTGGACTGCTCCTCGTCACTACCCCACTGAGGTTAGCCTTGATACTTACTAGGCACCGCCGTGGTGTGCTCATACTATACTTTTGTATATTTTTGTGTATAGATCCTGGTATTGATCGATAGTATTTGTGTGGATCGTCGCGGTGGAGACTCAAGGTAACCTATTGCTGCGTTTGCAGGCCTCAGAGTCACCTTCGTTTGCATTTACGTTCCATTGATTCCTTCTCGTTCTGGAATAGTGTTGTATTTATTTTGTATAACTACTCTTACAAAAGCTTATGACTTTGTCACGACCCCAACCCCCGTCTTGATGGTGCCCAACACCATGCTAGGCAAGCCCGACCAATTCTACACTCAATCCCTTTTTATTAAAAATTCAATGCCGATTAACAGGATTTAATTACCAAACTGATGTGAATAGAAGTCTGAAATAAAGAAGAAATGTACGGAAACCATAATAATAATCTCTACAAAAGCCCATCGATATGGTGTCACGAGTAAAAAGCCTCTAGTACAAGAGTCCAATAGTCTGATACAAGAACAGTCTAAAAATGCGGAAAAGTAAAGAAAGATAGAGGGAGAAATCGGGTCTGCGGACGCCATGCAGCTACCTCGATAACTCCGGTGAAATCTAAACTGCAGAATAGCTCAAACTACGCCTCAGGAACACCTTGATCTGCAGATACAGTGGAGGGAGTAATGTGAGTACTCCAACCCAGTGAGTAATAAAAACAAATAATGACTGACAGTATGAAATCACGTAAAAAGCACTAAGCAGTTTTATATCAAAGCAGTAAGAACATTTAAACAGCAAATAATGAGATAAAGACAGGAAAAATTCCTTAAAACCAGTACTCATCTCATGTACTCTTCACAATAACGGAATTCACAATTATATCGCTGTGGCGTGCAGCCCGATCCGTATATCACTGTGGCGCATAGCCCAATCCATAATAATAGTCGACTGTGCTCACTGGGTGTACAGACTCTGGAGGGGCTCCTATAGCCCAAGCGCTATATTGCTGCGGTGCGTAGTCCGATCCATATATGTAAATACACATTTGTTATGGCGTGCAGCCCGATCCATAACGTATAAAACATCCTAACTATTGGGTTCTCAACCCCTCTCAGACAATATAAGCATAGCCTCTCAGGCATACTAATATAAGATAGGAATCTCAGCGCACATATTACCTTCATTTCGGATTAGCAATTTCGAAAGCTAGTTCATAATATATTAATCAGTTAGAAACATGATTGAGGGTATGATTTTAACAAGTAAAGTGAGGTGAATCAGTAACAATTCCCCTAAGGGTCCTACAGGTCGGCACAAGGCCCCAAACAAGGCAACTAGCCCAAATCATAATGATAATAATTAAATTTCAGTCAAAATACAGAAGAATCATCAATCGAGATGGATCAAGTCCCGATCCCTAGTGGTAATGGACCCCATGCTCATCATACCGCGTGTGTCTCACCTCAACATAGCACTACGTTGTGCAATTTCTGGGTTTCAAACCCTCAGGACATCATTTATAAGCATTACTCACCTCAAGCCCGCTAAACTCTAGCTTGCTATGCCCTTGACTCTCAAATCGAACACCTCGCATGTCGAATATGATCAAAACCACAATGAATACGTCACAATATGCTAAGGAAACAATACCCAATCGAAAACAATCGAAAAATACCAAAAATCTCAAAATTAGTAAAACCCAAGCCTCGGGCCCACTTCTCGAATCTTAGAAATTTTCACATCAACGGGTTCCTTATCTCGCCACGAGTCTATACATATCAAGAACTCTCAAATTGGAGCTAAAATGGCCCTTCAAATCCCAGTTTAAAATTTAAAAAACTCAAGCCCTTGTTCCTCACATTTTAGCCAATTTTCCATGAATTTCAAGGTTAATTTCCCATAATAATCATGTTTTTAGTTCATAGGACTCACCTCCAATCAATCCCAGTCGAAACCCTCTTAAATTTCTCCCAAAAAGCTCTTAAAACGATCAACAATGGAGGAAAATATGAGTTAGCTCGCGGAGGAAATGTTATTAAAACCCTTCTGTCCAGCTGACATTTTACCTATGCAAGCGCGAGAGCTCTCTCGCGTTCGCGATGAACAAAATTTGCCTCTGACAAAATTATCCTTCGCGAACGCGGTGCCTTACACGCGAATATGATGCTTTAGCTGTTACAACTACGCGAACGCGAGCCTGATGCCGCCAATGCGAAGAACAATGCCAACGGGGCCCAAGCCCCTCCTACGCGAACACGAACGAGTTGACGCGAACGCGAAGCTCAACCCCCTTTGCCTTCCATTAACGCGAGCCCTCTAACGCGAACGCGAAGGCTTAAATTCCTACCTTCCAAATCCTTCTTTGCGAACGCGAGACCCTTTACGCGAAGGCGAAGAGATAAATCTCTGCAACACCTGAAATGAAAAATCTGCAACTCCTCAAAGCCAAAAATGATCTGATTGACCATCCAAAACTCACCCGAGGCCCCCCGGGACCTCAACAAAAAGCACCAACACCTCCCATAACATCATTAAAACTTGTTCCAATCATTAAAAACCTCAAACAACACTAAAACCATCAATTCTCATCGAATTCAAGCCTAAGTTCTTCAAAAAACTTCCGCATTACACATTCATTCAAAAACCTAACCAAATCACCTCCGAATGACCTGAAATTTTACGCGCACATGCCAAATCACTTAAAGAAGCTACAACAACTCTCAGAATTCAATTCCGACCCTCGAATTAAAATCTCACCTATCAACCGAAATTCGCCAAAGTATTAATTTTGCCAATTCAAGCCTAATTCTACACCGGACCTCCAAAATTTCTTTCGATCGCACTCCTAAGTCACAAATCATCCCCCGAAGCTAACCAAACCATCGAAAATCACATCTGAGCCCTCTAACACATAAGTCAACATGCAGCTGACTTTTCCAAATTAAGCTTTCCTTAAAAAGACTAAGTGTCTCATTTCCTTCTAAAATCAATCCAACCCAACTCGTTCACACAAGACATTGATAATGAAGCATAAAGAAGTAGAAAATGGGGAAAATAGAGCGGTGACTCATGAGATGACGGGTCGGGGTTGTCACATCCTCCCCAACTTAAACAAACGCTCGTCCTCGAGCGGGTCAAGAAACATAACTGAAGCCTCAAATAGGTGAGGGTATCTGCTCTGTATCTCCCGCTTGGTCTCCCAGGTAGCCTCCTCCACGGGCTAACCTCTCCACTACACCTTCACCAAAGCAACATCCTTTGACCTCAACTTTCGAACCTGATGATCCAAAATGGCTGCTGGCTCTACATCATAAGTCAAATCATCCTCCAACTGAACCGTACTGAAATTCAGAACATGGGACGGGTCTCCAATATACTTCCGGAGCATAGAAACATGATAGACTGGATGCACGCTCGACAAGCTAGGTGGCAAGGCAAACTCATAAGCCACCTCTCCAATCCTCCTAAGTACCTCAAAAGGCCCAATGAACCACGGACTCAACTTAGCTTTCTTTCTGAATCTCATAACCCCCTTTGTGGGTGAAACCTTCAAAAGGACCTTCTCACCAATCATGTAGGATACATCTCGAACCTTCCTGTTCACATAACTCTTCTGTCGTGACTGTGCTATATGGAGTCTCTCCTAAATCACCTTCATCTTCTCTAATGCATCCTGGACCAAATCTGTCCCCAATAGTCTAGCTTCATTGGGCTCGAAGCAACCAACTGGAGATCTATATCGCCTCCTATATAAAGCCTCATACAGAGCCATCTAAATGCTAGACTGGTGGCTGTTGTTGTAGGCAAACTCTACAAGCGGTAGAAACTGATCCCATGACCCTCCAAAGTCAATAACGCAGGAGCGTAGCATATCCTCTAATATCTTAATGGTGCGTTCGGATTGCCTATCTGTCTGAGGGTGAAAGGCTGTGCTCAAATGTACCTGGGTATCCAACTCTCGCTAAATAGTCTGCCAAAACTGCAAAGTAAACTGAGTGCCCCGATCTGATATAATGGAGACTAGGACACCATGCAACCAAACCACCTCCCGAATATAAATCTCTGCCAGCCGCTCTGAAGAATAAGTAGTACAAACAGGAATGAAGTGCGCGGACTTGGTCAGCTTGTCTATAATCACCCAAATAACATCAAATTTCTTCAAAGTCTGTGGGAGTCCAGTAATGAAATCCATAGTGATCATCTCCCACTTCCACTCAGAAATAATCATCCACTGATGCAAGCAACCCGGTCTTTGATGCTCATATTTCACCTACTAGCAATTGAGACACCGAGATACAAACTCCGCAATATCTCTCTTCATCCTCCACCAGCAATAGTACCGTCTAAGATCCTGATACATCTTCGTGGCACCCGGATGAAAAGAATATCGCGAGCTACGGGCCTCCTCCAATATCAACTCCCGAAGCCCACCATATTGGGCACACAGATCCGGCCTTGCATCCGCAACACACCATCATCACCAATGGTCACGTCTCTGGCATTATCGTGCTGAACCCTGTCCTTAAGGAAAAGCAAATGCGGATCCTTATACTGGCACTCTCTAATGCGATCATACAAGGAAGACGAGAAACCACTCAAGCCAACACCCGACTAGGCTCCAAAATATCTAGTCTCACCAACCGATTGTCCAAGGCCTAAACATCAACGGCAAAGGGCCTCTCCCCAACTGGAATATATGCCAAACTCCCCAAACTCACTGCCTTTCTGCTCAAAGCATCAGCCACTACATTGGCGTTCCCTGGGTGATATAGAATAGTAGTATCATAATCCTTCAGTAACTCTAACAATCTCCGCTACCTCAAATTAAGATCCTTTTGCTTGAACAAATGCTGAAGACTACGATGATCAGTGAATACCTCACATGATACGCCACATAAGTAATGCCTCCAAATCTTCAATGCATGAACTATGGCAGCCAACTTCAAATGATGGACAGGGTAGTTCTGCTCATGGGGCTTCAACTGGCAAAAAGCATAAGCAAAAACTCTACCCTCCTGCATCAATACACAACCAATCCCAACTCGCGAAACATCACAATACACGGTATATCAACCCGAAGTTAATGGCAAAACTAATAATAGAGCTGTGGTAAAAGTTGTCTTGAGCTTCGGAAAGCTCTCCTCACACTCGTCTGACCACACAAATGAAGCACCCTTCTGAGTCAACTTGGTCAAGGGCGATGCAATGGAGGAAAATCCCTTAACATACCGGCGATAATAGCCTGCCAACCCAAGAAAACTACAAATCTATGTGGCTGAGGACGGTCTAGGCCAACTCTAAACCGCCTCTATCTTCTTCGGGTCAACCTGAATACCCTCGCTAGACACCACGTGTCACAAGAAAGCTACTGAACGAAGCCAAAACTCGCACTTGGAGAACTTTGCATAAAGCTTCTCTTCACTTAATCTCTGCAATACAACTCGCAAATGCTGCACGTGCTCCTCCTGACTACGCGAGTACACCAGAATATCATCAATGAAAACAATAATGAACGAATCCAAATAAGGCCGAAACACACTGTTCATCAAATGCATGAATGCTACTGGGCATTGGTCAGCCCGAAAGACATGACAAGAAACTCATAGTGACCATATCTAGTCCTGAAAGCAGTTTTATGAATATCTGAATCCTGATCTTTAATTGGTGATAACCCGAAAGGATATCAATCTTGGAAAACACCCTCGCTCCCTGAAGCTGGTCAAACAAATCATTAATGCGAGGCAGGGGATACTTGTTCTTAATTTTTACCTTGTTCAATTACCTATAATCGATGCATATTCTTATTGTGCCATCCTTCTTCTTCACAAATAGAACCGGTGCCCCCCAAGGTGACACACTAGGCAGAATGAACCCTTTATCTAGGAGTTTCTGAAGCTGCTCTTTCAATTCTTTCAACTCCGCCAGTGCCATATGATATGGCGGAATAGAGATGGGCTGAGTGCCCGGCACCAGGTCAATTCCCAAATCAATATCCTTGTTCGACGGCATGCCCGGCAGGTCTGCATGAAAATTATCGGGAAAGTCCCTCACAACTGGAACGGAATCAATACTAGGAGTCTCAGCTCCAACATCCCTCACAAAAGCTAGATATGACAAACAACCTTTCCCAATCATATGCTGGGCCTTCAAGAAAGAAATCACCCTACTCATAACATAATCAGTCACACCACGCCACTCGATCCGCGATACACCCAACATAGACAAAGCTCACTATCTTATCATGATAGTCTAGAATAGCATGACACAGAGATAACCAATACATGCCTAAAATAATATCAAAGTCCACCATGATCAATAGCACTAGATCGACTGGGGTCTCCAGACCCCCAATAACCTCAATACATGATCGGTACACACGGTCCACAATAATAGTGTCGCCCGCTGGGGTAGACACATGAACAGGTAAAGCAAGAAGCTCCTGGGGCGCAATCAAATAGGGAGAAAAACATAAGGACACATAAGAATAGGTAGAACTGGGATCAAATAGTACTGAGTCATCTATGTGGCAGACTGAAACAATACCTGTAATGACAGCATCTGAAGCAATGGCATCTGTCCTTCCTATCATAGCATAAAAACGAGCTTGGCCACTGCCTAATCGACCTCCCCCTCTAGGACAACCCCTGGCTTCCTGATCTCCACCCCTAGCTGATTGGGGGAGGGGGTGGTAAAGTAACTGGGGCAGAAGTCGAGGGTTGATCCCTATGCTGATGCTGACCGTCATGGAGTCGAGGACACTGTCTCCTCATGTGACCAAACTCTCTGTACTCATAACAACTAACCGGTGCTGGAGATGGGAACTGAAGGGAACCCCTTGCACCTGAGTGACTGGCAGATGCACCCGGCGCAGAAGAACCTTGAGCTGGGAGGGCGCTAATTGAAGTCTGGCTCTGCCGAGACCCATGATGACCACGAACTGAAGATGCCCCACGATACTCTGGACGGGCCAACTGAGCAGGCCTGAAATAACGACCTCTACCATGCTGGAACTAGGCCCTCGTAGGAGCACCACTGTAACTGCCCGATCCACGAGGCCTTTTGGACTCCTTCTCCTCTCGCTCTCGACGGCACATTGACTCGATCTCACTAGCAATATCTACCACCTCCTCAAATGTAGCACCCAATACTCTCTCTCTAGTTATCAGAATATGGAGATGGTAGTTAAGGCCATCCACAAACCTTCTGATCCTCTCACGGTCCGACGGAATCATCCAGGTGGCATGACGAGAAAACTCCAAAAACCTTATCTCGTACTGAGTCACAGTCATATCTCCCTATGTCAACCACTCGAACTAACTACACAGCTCCTCTCTACGGGACTACGGTACGTACTTCTCCAAGAAGAGAGTGGAGAACTCCTTCCAGGTAAGGGGCACTGCACCAACAGGCCTATGTCTCTTATACGCCTCCCACCAAGTGAAGGCAGTCCCAGTAAAATGAAATGTAGTAAAGGCCACACCGCTAGACTCAAGAATCCCCGCTATACGGAGCATCCGCTGACACCTTTCAAGAAAACCAAAGGCATCCTCGCCCTCTGCACCACTGAATGTCGGAGGCTGGAGTCTACCAAACCTCTCAAGACGATGCTGCTTATCCTCTGGCATAGTCGTAACCCTGAACTCCTGTACTGGTGTAACCTGCTGAGCTGGAGGTGCCTCTGGCATCTGTAGTCCCTGCACTACCTGCTCAAGTGTGCGGGCAGCGGGGTTCTGATTGCCTCCCCCGGCCTGCGAAGTAGCTGCTGCTGTGGTGGCTGAAACTGCCTGAGCCAGGCCAGTGCAAACTGTCAAAATCTGAGTCAAGGTCTCATGTAGGCCAGGAATCATGATAGGCACAGCTGGTGCCTGAGCTGGTACTGCTGGAGTCTGATCCATAACTGGGGCAGCTGGTGGATCAATAGATGCTGCCCACGCTACTCTACCTCTGCCATGACCACGACCGCGTCCACGACCTCTGGTGGTCTCAGTGTGTGTCACTGGTGGTCGTCCCCCTCATCCGGTAGCTCATGTCCTCACCATCTGTGGGAGAATAGAATAATAGATGTTTAGTTCTTGATTCAACAAAGTCGCACGACAAGAATTTGAAGAATATAAAGTTTTCCTAAAGGTTCTGCAGCCTCTCGAGGATAAGTACAGACAACTCCGTACCGATCCGCGAGACTCTACTAAATTGGCTCATGACTCGTGAGACCAAGTAACCTAGGCTTTGATACCAACTTGTCACGACCCCAACCCCGATCGTGATGGTGTCTAACACCATTCAAGGCAAGCCCGACCAATTCAACACTCAATCCTTTTTTATAAAAAATTCAATGTCGATTAGTAGGATTTAATTACCAAACTGATGTGAATAGAAGTTTGAAATAAAGACGAAATGTGTGGAAACCATAATAATAATCTCTACAAAAGCCCACCGATCTGGTGTCACGAGTCAAAATCCTCTAGTATAAGAGTCCAATAGTCTAATACAAGAACAGTCTAAAAATGCGGAAAAGTAAAGAAAGATAAAGGGAGAAATTGGGTCTACGGATGCCATGCAGCTACCTCGATAACTCCGGTTAAATCTGAACTGCAGAATAGCTTGAACTACGCCTCAGGAACACCTGAATCTGCACACACGGTGCAGGGAGTAAAGTTATTACTCCGACCAAAAAAGTAATAAAAATGAATAATGAATAACAGTATGAAATCACTTAAAAAGTACTAAGCAGTTCTATATTAAAGCAGTAAGAACATTTAAACTGCAAATAATTAGAAACTTCAGGAAAAATTCCTTAAAACCAGTACTCATCTCACATACTCTTCACAATAACCGAATTCATAATTATATTGTTACGGCATGCATCCCAATCCATATATCGTTGTGGTGCATAGACCGATCCATAATAATAGTCGACTATGCTCACTGGGGGTGTACAGACTCTGGAGGGGCTCCAACAGCCCAAGCGCTTATTGCTGCGGCGCGCAGCCCGATCCATATATGTAAATATACATTTGTTGTGACGTGCAGCCCGATCCATATAAATATATTGTTGCGGAGTGTAGCCTGATCCATAACGTATAAAACATCCTCACTATTTGGTTCTCAACCCCTCTCCTCAATATAAGCATAGCCTCTAGGGCATACTAATATAAGATAGGGATCTCAGCCTACATATCACCTTCATTTCGGATTAGCAATTTCGAAAGCCAGTTCATATTATATTAATCATTTAGAAACATTATTGAGGGTATGATTTTAACAAGTAAAGTGAGGTCAATCGGTAACAATGCCCCTACAGGTCCTACTGGTCGGCACAAGGCCCCAAACAAGGCAACTAGCCTAAATTATAATGATAATAATTAAATCTCAGTAAAAATACAGAAGAATCATCAATCGGGATGGACCAAGTCCCAATCCCCAACGGTAATGGACCCCACGCTCATCATATCGCGTGTGTCTCACCTCAAAATAGCACTACATTGTGCAATTCCCGGGATGGACCAAGTCCCAATCCCCAGTGGTAACAGACCCCACGCTCATCATACAGCGTGTGTCTCACCTCAACATAGCACTACATTGTGCAATTCCTGGGTTTCAAACCCTCAGGACATCATTTATAATCATTACTCACCTGGAGCCGGTTAAACTCTACCTCGATATGCCCTTGCCTCTCAAATTGACCTCCTCGCGTGTCGAATCTGATCAAACCCACAATGAATACGTCACAATATGCTAAGGAAACAATACCCAATCGAAAACAATCGAAAAATACCAAAAATCTCGAAATTAGCAAAACCCGAGCCCTGGGCCCACTTCTTGAATCTCAAAAATTTTTACATCAATGGGTTCCTTGTCTTGCCACGAGTCTATACATATCAAGAACTCTAAAATCCGGGCTTAAATGGCCCTTCAAATCCCAATTTAAAATTTCAAAAACTCAAGCCCTAGTTCTTCCCATTTTAGCCAAGTTTCGATGAATTTCAAGGTGAATTTCGCATAATAATCACGTTTTTAGTTCATAGGACTCACCTCCAATCAATCCCAGTCGAAACCCTCTTCAATTTCTCCCAAAAAGCTCTTAAAACGATCAACAATGGAGGAAAATATGACTTAGCTCGCGGAGGAAATGTTATTAAAGCCCTTCTGTCCAGCTGACATTTTACCCTATGCGAACGCGAGAGCTCTCTCGCGTTCTAGATGATCAAAACTTGCCTCTGACCAAATTACCCTTCACAAACGTGGTGCCTTACCCGCGAACGCGATGCTTTAGCTCTTACAACTGCGCAAACGTGAGCCTGATGCCGCGAACGCGAAGAACAATGCCAACAGGGCCCAGGCCCCTCCTATGCGAACGCGAAGCTCAACCCCCTTTACCTTCCACGAATGCGAGCCCTCTAACGCGAATGCAGAGGCTTAAAATCCTGCCTACCAAATCCTTCTTCGCGAATGCGAAGAGATAAATCTCTGCAACACCTGAAATAAAAAATCTGCAACTCCTCAAAGCAAAAAATGATCTGATTGACGATCCAAAACTCACCCGAGGCCCCCGGGACCTCAACCAAAAGCGCCAACACCTCCCATAACATCATTCAAACTTGTTCCAATCATTAAAACACCTCAAACAACACTAAAACCATCAATTCTCATTGAATTCAAGCCTAAGTTCTTCAAAAACTTCCGAAATACACATCCGAATGACCTGAAATTTTACACACACATCTTAAATCACTTAACAAAGCTACAGTAACTCTTGAGATTCCATTCCAACCCTCGAATCAAAATCTCACCTATCAATCGAAATTCGCCAAAATACTAACTTCGCCAATTCAAGCCTAATTCTACATCGGACCTCCAAAATTTCTTCCGATCGCACTCCTAAGTCACAAATCATCCCCTCCCCCGATGCTAACCGAACCATCAGAAATCACATCCGATCCCTCTAACACATAAGTCAACATCTGGTTGACTTTGCCAAACTAAGCTTTCCTTAAAGAGACTAAGTGTCTCATTTTCTTCTAAAATCAATCCAACCCAACACGTTCACACAAGACACTGATAATGAAGCATAAAAAAGTAGAAAATGGTGAAAATGGAGAGGTGACTCATGGGACGACGGGTCGGGTCGTCACAAACTTATACCACCGATCTGGGAAATGGTGATTTATTTAGAGTTATAATTTGAAGTTGGTAAATGTCAATGTTATTTCGGTTAATGTTAGGCTTACCTAGTTTAGAGACTAAGTCATCACGACTCCTTTAGAGGGATTTTGGGTTGTGACAACTACGTTCGCCTTCCATGGATGGTATAAAATATAAATGTCATAGTCTTTAAGTATCTCCAATCATCTCCTTTGACGTAGATTCAATTTCTTTTGCTTGAATATGTACTGGAGGCTCTTATGATCTGTATAGATATCAACATGAATGACATACAAGTAGTGCCTCCATATCTTTAGTGCATGAATAACCGCGGCTAACTCTAAATCGTTGGTCGGGTAGTTCTTCTTGTGTTTTCTTAGTTGTCTAGAAGCATAAGCCACAACCTTACCATGCTGCATGAGCACACAACCCAACCCAACGCCTAAAGTGCCACAATAGATAATGTAACCATCGGTCCCTTATGGAAGCATTAGAATTGGTTCTGACATTAATCTGTCCTTTAATGCCTGGAAACTCCGTTTGCAAGCACCAGTCCATTGAAACTTTGCTCCCTTCTGAGTCAACTTTGTCAAAGGTTTTGAAAGGGAAGAAAATCCCTCTACAAATCTTCTGTAATAACATGCCAAACCAAGAAAGCTACAAACCTCCGTTGGTGTTGTGGGTCTAGGCCAAGTCTTTACTGCCTCAACTTTTGTTTATCCACCCGGATGCCTTAACCCAAAATGATATGCCCAAGGAAAGTTATAAAATTCAACCAGAGTTCACATTTAGAGAATTTTGCATACAACTTCCCTTTTGTATAACTATGAGCACAATACGCAGATGATCTGCATGCTCATCCTCTGAACAAGAATACACCAATATATTGTTAATAAATATAATTACAAAAAGTTCTAAAAAGTGCCTGACACATGGTTCATCAAATCCATGAATATTGATGGGGCATTGGTCAAACCAAACAACATAACATGAAACTCAAAGTGCCCATATCTGGTCATGAATGTTGTTGTCGCACTCTTTTTTTCTCGCGAAATCGGGTTTATGACATTTGGGAGGACAACTTATTCCTTTTGGGAATTGGGTTTGATTTGAAGAGTCTCCACCTATTGATTAGGGTACATTAGGACACCAAGGAGACTTGATTTAAGTAACCATAGATTGGGTAAGGGCTTGAAATTATTCCAAGGTGAAGGAATTGGGCACCCTTCAGAATCCCCTAGTGTGGTTCCCGACCAAACTATTATTGTGAATTTAGGTGCAAATAACATGTAGGAAAATAAAGCTTCAAATGAGAGGGGATTTTCACATAATGGTTTACAAATAAATAAAGTTGGAAAGAACTAAAAGAAAATATATTTTTCTTAGAATAAAGAGTTCGAAATTTTTTAAAAGAAATAAAGGAAAAAGGGTTCCTAGGTTTGTTAATAATATGGATCACCCCATATAATCACGGTAATCACTCCTCAATGAGGGTCTACGCGTGGCATTATCGCGTGGTAATCATATCCATATCTACCCTTCCTACCCCGTTAAGGTATTAAAGCACGGAATGGTCTCATTTACTTATTGCATGGTATTACCCATCCTAATCTTATCAGTCCCAGAGGCATTTAGGACTGCTAATCCTAAAGGAAGGGATGTTAGGCTTATTTGTGGTTTCAAAGGTAAAATTCTAAGGTCACATACAAAACATGTATAGCAAGTTGGCGGAAAGCACATAACAAGCAAAGGCTCAGATATACTCCCCTTGAAACAAATAAGCACATAATTAGCATGACTTACACATACTAGTTAAGGTATGATTAAGTACTAAACATGAAAGAGCTTAACGGTTGAGGCAGACTGATTTATTACATAATTCAGATAAGAAGCCCAAATCAGGCTTGCCTGCTAGTTGTAGTTATTAATAGCACTGATTTAGTTTATAACTTTACCCTAAGGCTTGCCTAAGTGTTGGACAAGGATCCTATAGGCATGGTATCTACTGAATTGAGAAAGCAATGAAATAACAAGGTCTAAAATAAACTGAATACGTACTGGTTAAAAAAAGTAGCCAAATTATTAAAAGAAAGGCAAGTTTTGGCAAAGGTCATAATTTCTACAACAGGTAGTACCCATTATTACTAATTTTAGCTCTATATGTGAATAAAGCAATTCAGATTCGATTAGGAGTTCCTACAGACATGCTTTCTACGCGTAGTTGATTTGAACCTTTGCAGACATGGTATAAAAATGCAGAAGACTCATTTCAAACCTATGAACATGATATCTAGATGCTGAAATTTGTTTAAGACATGATATCCAGATGCTAGATTTGCTTAAGACCTATGAACATGATATCCAAGTGTAATTGGATGTTTGAGACCTATGAACATGATATCTAAGTGCAATTGAGTTTGCAGATTTGGACAATCATGTAGGCATAATTTCTATATGAATATAGTAATCCTATGATCATGATTTCTATATGAAAATGGATATACAGAATTCAGAAGGACCTATAGGCATGAGTTCTATATGCATTTGCATATGCCGATTTCCAAATATGTATGGGTATGATTTCTAGAAAAAATGGATATACATGATTCAGATAGACCTATAGGCATGATTTCAATATGCATGCAGATTTAAAATACCTATAGGCATGGTATCTACCCGTTTTGCATATATAGTTACCCGCCCTTTTTCACTAATCATCCCCACGAGTTTATTACAAATTATTATAGCTCGGAATAAAGTAAAAAAATACATCAAAAAATATAGATAAAAGTAGAACCAAAGGAGAGCATGATTCAGACTTCATGTCTGAAATATGAGGTAAACCAACTCCATGAGATCATGATCCCAAGCCTTTCTCCCATTTGAGTGTGTCAAAGTTCCCTAAGAGCCTTAAAGGGACTCCGAGCAATGATCACACCCAAATGTATTATCAGATTGGACGACAAGTGCAGTGTGGAAGGGTCATCCCTCAAGTGTCCAAGTTTAGAGGGAACTCAAAGGGTCCCAACGCAAGGCTCACAAGAGGGGGCAGAACTTAAAGACTAAGAAAGTGTGCAAGTGCAGATGAGAATGCTAAAACGGAAAAGGAGAGGGAAACAACTATAAAATAAGCACACATAAGGGGTTCAGGGGAATAGGGAGATAGTAAATAGCCTATTGCTTAGGCAAAGGCAGACTCTAGGCATGCCCAACAATGGGAGTGCTAGCACACCTATAAGCCTGCTAGAACACATATTATTAGAGGCTAGGATCCTAGGGGATCAATTTAAATTCATGGACAATAATTTGCATATTTCCATGCCTCAAACCATAGCATGAACACATAGGGGGTAGGGGTTTTGGATTCATAGTAGAACAGGTAGAAAGAGATCAGTATGCTAGAGTAAGTGTTGAACCATAGAGAGGCAATAAACAAGGATACCAAAGCAGTAAATAAACACATTGCTGTGGTGCTAAAAAACTTAAATCAGGACATACCAGTTTCAAAGAAGAAAATAGAGAGAAAGCGAGCAAAAAGTCTTGTAACAGGCCACAGTATAAGCAACAAGAAAGAATACTTTTGAGTGTAAGTGTAAATTCAGAAAGACTACGAGTGATCGATGTTTTTGTGTTAATGAAAGAGTCGTGCATTTATAGTGTGAGGAATAGGAAGAAATAAGGTAAGAAAATAATTAAGGAACCAGGTATCAATTAAAATCATTCTGTACAATACTTCCTTTAATTAAAGAATTCAGACATAAACAGTAATGAACAAGAAAATTATTTAAGGAAAGAGATCAAACAAGCATCTTGTTGTCACGATCCCAGTTTGCCCTCTATGAACATGTCGTGACGGCACCTAGTCTCTACGACTAGGTAAGCCTAACAATGCAGAAGATAAACCATAATTGCGAAAGAAAGTAAATAAAAATGAACTAGTAAAATCAAACGGTGTTTAAGGTGCCGCTCGGCACATACCACAACAATTCTCGAAGCTAACAACATTCCCCAAATCCGGAAACTCACAAATCACAAGCTAAGGGATACATAAGAGGCTTTGACTAAAAAATATCTATACAAAAGGAAAATATTGATAGAACTATACTTATTACAGAGCACCCTCTCTGCTGACGTAGCATATATACCTCGAAGTCTCTATAGAATGCCTCTTTCCCAGGCTGACAGAACTGAACAGGAGTACCTGTATCTGCACACCAAAAATGTGCAGAAGAGTAGAATGAGCACACCACGGCGGTGCCTAGTAAGTATCAAGACTAACATCGGTGGAATAGTGACGAGGAATAGTCAAGGCACCTACCAGTCAAATAAACAGTATAATCATAGAAATAAGGGAACCGATATATATATATAAAGTCTACATGAATGACAAAAAAATGCTACAATTTCCAATAAGGAAAAGAGGACAACAAGTAACAACGAGAATATAATAAATGATGATACGAAATGATGGCAGAATCACAATCCAAATCCTAAGGTCACAACACAGCAAGGGGGAAATCAAGTCAATAACTCATATCCAACAGTAATATTCACAAAAGGGCTTGACCAACTTCTTCCCACAATTCCACCAAAAATCTCTGACAAACCACAACTCACGAGAAACCCAGCATTTGAAACCTAACACTTGGCCTCATGTGCCCCATCAATCTCACGGTCATGCTGAAAACTAACCGTCTAACTAGGACTACTCTCACATATATAATGGGCGAATGAGGGCGTATCTCCACCCTTAACAGAATCGGAGGGAATTCACCTCTAATGGGGTATCCAACTACGTGTATGCTTGTGCAAGTGTTTTTGACAAGAATTTTCCCAACTAGTAAACATGAAAAGGACAATGGACTGCACGTACAAATATTTCCTCACAACTTCCAAGCTGTAAAGCTCACACAGGTAAAAAAACCTACAATCACAATATTAAACAAATGGAATGCCTCCACAGGTCGTCACAATTCTTTACAATCAACCCCTGACATAGCCTACCTTATTACGCCAGGTGTGCAAATAATAAGATAATAGGCACCGCCTTATTTCGCCACACGTGCATTACAATGTTCCCACCTTATTCAGCCACATGCGCAACCCACATATAAGCATATAACATATCCCACCTTAATATGCCGCATGTGCAAAACATCAATAACAACAACAGCACGGCAAAGACCTCGTGCAACCCTTCAATAACAATCGCATTGCAGAAACCTCGTGCATCAAAGTATCAACAACTGCACGGCAGAAACCTCGTGCATCAGAATATCCATAAGCGCACGGAAGAAACCTCGTGCATCGCAATCTCAAGTACAACACAACCAATGATAATGTATACAGGAACAAAGCAAGAGAATCAACTGAAGAAATTCCGTCCACCAAAAGATGGTACAACTAATTCACAAGGAATAACCATAACATGGAAATGCTAAGAGCAATGAGAACAACTCAACAAAGGAGGGATAATACAAAGCAACGACTCCATAATATGCAATTCAATAACAAGGAAGTTAACATGAATCAAATAATTGCAATTTAAGAAAAATATCAACTAAACATACTATATCTAACTTATTTCCAATTAAGACCAATTAATTACACGAGAGATAGAAATAATGCTTTCCAAATAAAGACAAACAGTTAGAAATGATAATGTGACTATAGAAGGACAACTGTCTATAGTTAAACAGGTAAAAGTCAATTAGGTAGCAAGAATAAACCAAAAAGGGCAAATAAATTCCAAGACATGTAGAGGTAAAACTAATAACAAGGAACTCAATCGTATCAAGAACAACTTCATATTCGGTGATTCCAGGGATCTAAGAACCTAAAAGGGGCAATTTTCCACAAATAAATCTAAGCACGCACTCGTCACCTCACGTACAATGAATATAATTAACAAAGAAGACTCAAATCCTAAGGAAGAGTCCCCCACACAAGGTTAGGCAAGATACTTGCCTCGAACCGGCTAAAATCAACAAGCAACCGCGTTCATGCCACGAGTAATCGATGCCAAATGGCCCAAATCTATTCCATTAAATCACAAATTATAAATAACATCTCAAGCAACTGATTCTACTATTTAATTCAAAGCTAAAGAGTGAAATTAGGCAAAATGACCAAAATACCCTCAAGCCAACATCTCGGAACCGGATGAATTTAACATTTTCAAAACCCTCGTACTCTCACGAGTCTAACCATGTAAAACACTCTCAAATCGGAAGTCAAACACCCCTTCAAAACTCAATAATTTAGTCTATGAAGTTCTACCCATTTTTCATTAAAAATCTAAAATTAAAGGATGAAATTAAGAGGAGGTTCATAGAAATTGGTCTAAATCGAGTAAGAAGCACTTACCCAAGTTGCCAAGGTGAAAATCTCTTAAAAATTTGCCAAGAACCTAGCTCTAGAAGTCAAAATGTGATAAAAATGGTGAAACCCTCGATTTGGGATGATTTATTCTGCCCAGACACATTTTCGCTTCTGCGGTTTCCGTTGACCGCTCCAGGGGCCGCTTCTTCGATGGAAATCTCGCAGATGCGAGATTGCTTATGCGAAAGGTCGTCCGCTTTTGCGAAAAAATTGGGGAACACTAGAGTCCGCTTCTGCGATTGCCCAAGCCACTTCTACTGCTCTGCATCTGTGGTTGCCAAGCCGCAGAAGCGAAAATACCAGAAGCCTTCAGCTACTGCAACACTGTTCAACACGAAAATGCCCTGTTAAGCATCCGAAACACACCCGAGACCCCGTCTAATCACACACACAAGTCATATAACCTAATACGGACTCGCTCGAAGTTCCAAATCACATACACAACACCAAAACGACGAATCAAACCAAAAATCAAGCTTATGAACTTCCAAATCTTCAAATAACGAATCTCATACCGAAACCTATCAATTCAACTCAGAATGATGCCAAATTATCAGACAAGTCCAAAATAACATAACGAAGTTGTTCCAACACTTGGAATCGCATTCCGACCCCAATATCCCAAAAGTTAACTGTGGGTCAAACTTCTTCATTTTCCAACTTCAACTTATGCCGAAGAGCCTCAATTCACTCTACGGACCTCCAAATCTGAATCTGGACGAGCGCCTAAGTCCAAAAATCACCATACGAAGCTGTTGAGATCATCCACTACCCATTCTGGGGTCGTTTACCCAAAAGTCCAATTCTGGTCAACTTTTCACCGTTCTAACTTCCAAAACTAGATTCTTTCTTCCAATTTGACTCTGAACCATCCGAAAGTCGAATTCCACCATGCACGCAAGTCGATACTCATATTTCGAAGTTGTTCCAGACCTTATGCCACTGAACGGAGCTTATTTTCTCAAAACGACCGATTGGGTCGTTACATCCTCCCCTTCTTAAAACCAATGTTCGTCCTCGAACGTGCTAATATTCGCCTCAAAGTCCTCAAGTCACTGAGTGCGCACTTCCAACATACACCCGCGGGTGATCCCATGTCACCCCAATCCACACTCAACTAAAATTTAGCCTTCCTAGCAATACTAATAAACCTTCAAGCCGGAATTTTTTTTTTCACCTTCCATCCGTTTCCAAAAGACCCGATTCTAAATCCACATCCGGTATCAGTCTCAACCAGCTATTTCAATACAATCCAACACACACAGGGTACAACCACACAACATGACGCATCACACATAGGCCCACAATAACATTTTTGATAGCAATACTTGCCTGAGATCAAATCCGTACCGGCCATAAACCTCATATTCAATAGGAACTCCTTTCAAACCTTCACAACACTAGCAATGATACAACAACCACAACAACCACATGACAAGACACCCGAATAACAAAATCTCAGCCAACACCAACGGGTACACACCCGACAAACTAAAACTCAAGAAGCATGGAATGAAAATGATTGAATATGGGAAAGGAAAACACATAAGGGAACTAACAAACAAATCAAACTATCAAAAATTCTTCTAAAACACAAATCTACAAAGACATCTAACAAGAAAGAATGAAAGCATATAAAGGACTCACAAGGATCTTATGCTGATATAACTCTCACCGTAGTGCACAGCCCGGTCTCAACATATCAAAACACCTGAAATCACAAGGGTCCCGCCCTCAACACTGAATTCCAAGTAGGGTACACAGCAAGCCATCTAGATACTCTCACTAGATCAACTCCGCCTACAATTTACAATACATCCTGGCTCCCATAACGGTGGACCATAGAAATCACAGCTCGTAACCAAAAATACTCAGAGATCACATCACGCCTACCAAAACAGACAACATAAATTTACTACTAGCCTCATAACTCTCAGCAACATCTAGAAATGGACGATAGATGCGGCTATCACTCATAGAACCTCCCAACAGGATAATCACATAAGCAAAGTACAAATCAGGAAATGCACCCATAAATGGGACAACAAATAAGGGAACTCACCCCGACAAGAAGAACTGTGATGAACTACAGATAGTGCCCCTCTATAACAAACTTAACTCGTACCTGAATGACATTAGCTGGCGCACAGGCCTCAAACCTACTATATGAAACACATCAACGAGCCGGGCCTCCCCCTCTTAGGTGCCCTCTACCTGTCTGAATACCTCGCTGGGACACATCGGTCCGAAGTTTGGGACAATCTCTCACCATGTGGCTAGTATCTCCACACTCAAAGCACCCTCTCTACTGACGAGGTGGTGGGAACTGTGTGATACGGGTACTCCGAGACCCCTGAACACCTGGATCACCATGCATAGCCTGAAGCGTGAACTGAACTAGCTGACCCGCAAAACCTCTACCATGACGCACCTTGCCTCCAAAATAAGGACCAGTATATCTCACCGGTCTACAAGGCATCCTTGCCTCCTCAAACTCTCTCTCCTAATCTCTTCTGCTCTCTCTCTCATGACCCTGCCTGCCCTCTCTCTCCCTGGCATACATACCCTCTATCCTCCTAGCAATGTTCACCACCTGCTGATATGGAATATCTATCTCCAACTCACAAGCCATACTAGGCCTGATGCTGGGAATAAGTTCCTCAATGAACCGGCGAACCTTCTCGCGAACAATAGAAACCAAAGCTGGGGCATGTCAAGCCAAACTTGTGTAATAGACAGCATACTCCGAGACGGTCATAACACCCTGGACAAATGCTCAAACTCCGTGCGCCATGCACATCTGAGGCTCTAAGGAACAAACTCTCTCAGGAACATATCTGAAAACTAGGTCCAAGTCAGTGAAGCTGCCTCGCCTGAGCTGTCTAACTCATAGGTGCGCCACATATCATAGGCGGCTCCTCGAAGCTGGAAAGTAGTGAAAGAAACCCCGCTCGATCCAGAGATACCCAAAGTATGGAGAATGCGATAACACTCATCAAGAAACCCCAATGCATCGTCTGATGCTAACCCACTAAATACTGAAGGGTCATACTTCTTGAACCTCTCAAGTCTTATCTGCTCCTGCTCAGAAGCCACTGCCATGCCTTCAGACTGAATTGGCGTGTTGCAGGCGGCGCAGGAATAATCTCAGGGACCTGCTCAACATGCGCTCATTGATCAGGGGTGAGGGCGGCGGGAATTTGTGCTCCTCCCCCGGCCTGGGATGTAGCAACAGCAAGGGGAAGCAATCCTGCCTGAGCCAAAGTGGTGTACATACTCACGAACTGTGCCAAAGTCTCCTGAAGGGCTGGAGTAGTAGTATCAATAGGCGTGTCAGGTGCCTAGACACCAGCTGGATCTGCTGGTGGTACCTCAGCAGTTGCTCGCGCAGGTGCTCTCGCTACACCACGTGCGCGTCCTCAAACTCTGCCCCAGCCCCAACCTCTGACGGCTGCAGCAAGGGGTGTGGGTGCCTGATCACCTCGGGTAGTACGTGTACTCACCATCTGTGAGAGAGTAGAAGATAGAGGTTTAGGATTGTGAATGTCAAATCTCGCACGACAGGAAAATCAAATGAAGTGGAATTTTTCCTAAAGGTTACATAGCCTCTCGCAGATAAGTACAGATGTCTCCATACCGATCCAAGAGACTCTAATCAAATGGATTGTGATTTGTGACTCCTATGAACCTAGAGCTTTGATACCAACTTATCACGACCCCAGTTCTCCCTCCATGAACATGTCATGACGGCACATAGTCTCTACGACTAGATAATCCTAACAATGCTGAAGATAAACCATAATTGCGGAAGAAAGTAAATAAAACTGAACTAGTAAAATCTAATGGTGTTTAAGGTGCCGCTCGACACATACCATAACAATTCTCAAAGCTAACAACATTCCCAAAACCCGGAAACTCAGAAATCACATGATAAGGGATACATAAGAGGCTCTGACTCAAGAATATCTATAAAAAAGGAAAATACTGATAGAATTATACTTATTACCGAAGATAGAAAGTGACTCTTCGGTCTGCGGACGCAGCAGATATACCTCGAAGTCTCTATAGAATGCCTCATTCCCAGTCTGGCAGAACTGAACGGGAGTACCTATATATGCACAACAAAAATGTGCAAAAGATAGCATGAGCACACCACGGCGGTGCCAAGTAAGTATCAAGACTAACCTCGATGGAGTAGTGACGAGGAACCGTCAAGGCACCTACCGGTCAAATAAATAGTATAATCATAGCAATAATGGAACCGATATATATATATATATATATATATATATGTAAAGTCTGCATGAATGACAAAAAAATGCTACAATTTCCAATAAGCAAAAGAGGACAACAAGTAACTACGAGAATATAATAAATGATGATATGAAATGATGGCAGAATCACAATCCAAATCCTAAGGTCACAACACATCAAGGGGGAAATCAAGTCAATAACTCATATCGCACAATAATATTCACAAAAGGGCTTGACCAACTTCTTCCCACAATTCTACCAAAAATCTCTGACAAACCACAACTCACGAGAAACCCAGCATTTGAAACCTAACACTTGGCCTCATGTGCCCCATCGATCTCACGGTCATGCTGACAACTAACTGGCTAACTAGGACCACTGTCACATATATAGTGGACGAATGAGGGCGTATCTCCACCCTTAACAGAATCGGAGGGAATTCACCTCTAATGGGGTATCCAACTACGTGTATGCTTGTGCAAGTGTTTTTGACAAGAATTTTCCCAACTAGTAAACATGAAAAGGAGAACGGACTGCACGTACAAATATTTCCTCACAACTTCCAAGCTGTAAAGCTCATACAGGTAAACAACCCACAATCACAATATTAAACAAATGGAATGCCTCCACAGGCCGTCACAATTCTTTACAATCAATCCCTGACATAGCCCACCTTATTACGCCATGTGTGCAAATAATAAGATAATAGGCACCGCCTTATTTCGCCACACATGCATTACAATGCTCCCACCTTATTCCGGCACATGCGCAACCCACATATAAGCATATAACATATCCCGCCTTATTACACCGCATGTGCAAAACATCAATAACAACAACAGCATGGCAAAGACCTCATGTAACCCTTCAATAACAACCGCACGGCAGAAACCTCGTGTATCACAGTACCAACAACCGCACGGCAGAAACCTCGTGCATCACAATATCCATAACCGTATGCCAGAAACCTCGTGCATCACAATCTCAAGTACAACACAACAAATGATAATGTATACAGGAACAAAGTAAGAGAATCAACTGAAGAAATTTTGTCCACCAAAAGACGGTACAACTAATTCACAAGGAATAACCGTAACAGGGAAATGCTAAGTGCAATGAGAACAACTCAACAAAGGAGGGATAATATGAACAACGACTCCATAATATGCAATTCAATAACAAGGAAGTTAACATGAATCAAATAATTGCAATTAAGGAAAATATCAACTAAACATAGGATATCTAACTTCTTTCCAATTAAGACCAATTAATTACACGAGAGATAGAAATAATACTTTCCAAATAAAGGCAAGCAGTTAAGAATGATAATGTGACTATAGAAGGACAAATGTCTGCAGTTAAATAGGTAAAAGTAAATTAGGCAACAAGTATAAACCAAAAAGGGCAAATAAATTCCAAGTAAGACAAGTAGAGGTGAAACTAATAACAAGGAACTCAATCGTATCAAGAACAACTTCATATTCGGTGATTCCAGGGATCTAAGAACCTAATAGGGGAAATTTTCCACAAATAAATCCAAGCACGCACTAGTCACCTTGCGTACAAGGAATTCAATCAACAAAGAAGACTCAAATCCTAAGGGGAAGTCCCCCACACAAGGTTAGGCAAGATACTTACCTCGAACCGGCTAAAATCAACTAGCAACCGCGTTCTTTCCACGAGTATTCGACTCCAAATGGCCCAAATCCATTCCATTAAATCACACATTGTAAATAACATCTCAAGAAACTGATTCTACTATTTATTTCAAAGCTAAAGCGCAAAATTAAGCAAAATGACCAAAACGCCCCTCAAGCCAACGTCTCGGAACCAGATGAATTTAACATTTTCAGAACACTCGTACTCTCATGATCTAACCATATAAAAATATCTCAAAGGGAGGTCAAACACCCCCTCAAAACTCAATAATTCGGTCTATGAAGTTTTACCCATTTTTCATTAAAAATCTGAAATTAAAGGATGAAATTAAGAGGAGGTTCATGGAAATTGGTATAAATCGAGTGAGAAGCACTTAACCAAGTCGACCAGGTGAAAATCTCTTCAAAAATCGCTGAGAACCGAGCTCTAGAAGTCAAAATATTATAAAAATGGTGAAACCCTCGATTTGGGATGATTTATTCTGCCCAAACACATTTTCGCTTCTGCGGTCATTTAACCGCTTCCGCGGTACTGCTTTTGCGGTTCGAAGACTGCTTCTACAGTTTTCGTTGACCACTCCAGGGACCACTTCTGCGATGGATATCTCACAGATGCGAGATCGCTTCTGCAAAAGGTCGTCTGCTTTTGCAAAAAAATTGGGGGAACACTAGATTGCTTCTGCAATTGCCCAAGCCACTTCTGCGGCTCCGCTTATGCGGTTCCCAAGCCGCAGAAGCAAAATATGAGAAGCCTTCAGCTGCTGCAACACTATTCAACATGAAAATGCCCCGTTAAGCATCCGAAACACACCCAAGGCCCCTGGGACCCCGTTATGACACACACAAGTCATATGACCTAACACGGACTTGCACGAAGTTCCAAATCACAGAACACAACATCGAAACGACGAATCAAACCAAAAATCAAGCTTATGAACTTCCAAATCTTCAAATAATGAATATCATGCCGAAACCTATCAATTCAACTTGGAATGACGCCAAATTTTGGAGACAAGTCCAAAATAACATAATAGAGCTGGTCCAACTCTCGGAATTGCCTTCTGACCCCGATATCCCAAAAGTCAACTGTGGGTCAAACTTCTTCATTTTCCAGCTTCAACTTTCACCGAAGTTCCTCAATTCATTCTACGGACCTCCAAATCTGAATCCAGACGTGAGCCTAAGTCCAAAACCATACGAAGCTGTTGAGATCATCCACTACCCATTCTGGGTTCGTTTACCTAAAAGACCAATTCCGGTCAACTTTTCACCGTTCTAACTTCCAAAACTTGATTCTTTTTTCCAATTTGACTCTGAACCATCCGAAAGCCGAATTCTACCATGCACACAAGTCGATACTCATATTCCGAAGCTGTTCCAGACCTTATGCCGCTGAATGGAGCTTATTTTCTCAAAATGACCGGTTGGGTCGTTACACTTGTACAAAGTAGGCAATTAGGGGTAAATACATAGTAGTTTATTTAGGGAAAGAGTTTCGAAATACACTGTCAAAAGAAAATAAGGTAAGAATCAATTAGTACACAGTAAACCAAGGGGTTAGAGATTTTGTAATCACCAATCCATGAACGAACCAAGTCAGAAAAGCTAAGGAAAGTATTTGACTCAAATCGAGTAAGAAGGAAATCAGCAAACAAGGAAAGAAATCAATCAAACTTATAAAAAGGAAGTCTGAAATTAATCAAAATTGAAAGCACTTTTAGAGGGAAGTTCAACACATATATAAAGAGTGCACAAATATGCTAGGCTGAATTTAGGGCAAAGAAAAATGTCATGCAATTGCAAAATCAGTAAGTAGCAGACCATAGGAACATAGTAGTCACATGGGTCAGCAATGTAGAAGAGAGAGAGTATCAAACAGCATACAAAGGGTCCAGTATAAAGACCGTAGAAGAGTTTAGTAGAGAATCAGAATTGCCTAAAGAAACAGAGGTTGAAACAAAGATTTCAAGACTCAGTTGAGCAACAGATGAAACAAATTCAGAAACTCGAAATAGTTAGGGTTTCTGAAATCAAAAAATTTCAAAGATGAAGAACAAGCATATCACATAGCCAATGGTCTCAAAATTCAAATGAACCCCCAAATTTTAGGGTTTTTACGATCAATCGAGTGCATAGATGAGAGGAAAAGTAATCAAGAAAAAAAGATGCTAATCGAAACAGGTTCGGGGGTCTCAAAAAGGAACTAACACCTTTAACACGCTCTTTCAGTAGCAAAAACTCATGAGAAGCGTAATAAAAGAACAACATGCGAAACACAATAGAAGAACTCAAAGAAAAATAATAGAAGAACTAATAAGAAACTAATAAGAACAGTAGGAGAAACATATAAAGAAGCATATTAGAAGAAACTTAATAAGAACACAGTAGGAGAAACATATAAAAATACAATAGAAGGAAACTGATAAGAACATGGTAGAAGAAAACTTAACAAGAACACAGCAGAAGAAACTTAATAAGAAATATAGTAGAAGAAACATACAAAAAAGAAAATCAGAGAAACATCTAAATACTCAAAAACCCTAGATCGAAAAAAATGAATGTTTTTTTTTTTGAAAGAAATATCAAGAAATCATTTAAAAGTTTAGGGAAAACACGGATCTAGAACAGATCTAAGAAATCAGAAGAACCTTGAAAGCTAGGGTTTTAGAGGAACCCAAACGGTGAGAAAGGCTTGGATAGATTTAAGCAGGAGGAGTCGAGGTCAGGCTCGAACAGCCATGGCTTGCCGGAGCAAGGCTGGAGATAGCCATAGAACTTGAATCAAAGAAGGTCTGGATGAAGCTTCTTCGTGGTCAGGCCATGAAACTTCAGAAATCAAGCGTGTATGAACCATAGAAGGCTGGTAGGTGGTGAGACCACCATGGATTCAGGCCAGGAGGTGGCCGGAGAAGGCGAGTGAAGCTCATCGGAGCGGAGGGGAACAGGGAAGGTTCTAGAGTGAACCAAAGATAGAGAGATAGAGATGAGAGTCGGTTGAGTGAGGAATGAGAGGGGTTTGGGGAACATTTTGTTTAATTTGGTAAGAACATATCTGGACCGATGATTAAAACTAATCAACGGCCAAGATTTAATTACAGTTGGGTCGAGTGGATTTAGGGATTCGGCTTGGGTCTTTGGGCTAGTTTAATTTGGGTTGGGGTTTGGTTTAATTAGGCAAAATTAGAAAGACAAATTTGGGTATAAGTTAAATAGCCCTTTTTCCCATTTAATTTATAAAAATAATAAACAAATTTATGAAAATAAATTGAAAGCACGAAAATGATTTATAATATATAATTATCAATTTAAAAATATAAAATCTCATTTTATAACCAAGAGATGAATTTAAACCTAAAAATGGCTAATATTGTAATTATGCAATTTTATCCTTAAAACTACTAAATAAATTTGTAAAAATATGTAAAAAATATCTTAGCTATATTTTAGTATAAACATGAGAATTCAATAAGCGAATCACAAAAAAGGATAATTCTAGGGACAATTATTGGGTTTTTTTTTATAAAATAGGGTAGTAAATTGATTTAAAAATCTTTAAAAAATTAAGAAAAAATAATGCAATCATGGGATATACTTATATATGTATATATAGGCTATTTTGAAGGTATTTTGTATATTTAGAAATACAAGAAAAAATTGGATATCAATAGTTGTCTTTAGAATATTTTCATCCTTAACCCTTTACATGATGGTACCCGAACCTCAAGTCTATTTTCGAAAAACACTTGGCACCTTGCAACTGATCAAATAAATCGTCAATCCTTGGGAGTAGGTACTTATTCTTGATCGTTACTGTCACACCTCTTTTTTAGGGCTTTACTACATCCCGTGTAGGATATAATAAAAAGAGTTTTTTCAATTAAAGGACGGTCGAAATGGGATTAGTTATTTAAGCCTTCAGAGTCGCCACTTGAGAATATAATGGTGTCTCAAGTCACCGAATTAATCCCGAACCGAGGAAAGTTTGACTCTGTTACAGTCTGCGAACTAGAAATCCGGATAAGGAATTCTGTTAATCCGAGAGAAGGTGTTAGGCACTCCCGAATTCCGTGGTTTTAGCACGGTCGCTCAACTGTTGTATTTTTTATTTTATCTGATTTTTATTACATGCTAACTTATGTGCTTTTATTTATAAATTTCTTTTATTATTATTTATTTTAAAAGACTTGTGACATCGTGAAAGCACGTTTCCGACCACGTTGCCATCAAGGCACCCGTTTTCGTTAACACACTTCGACTTTGTCGAGATTTAGATTTGGATTGCAATCAATGCACACCCGAGTTTAAGGAAGTAATTAAATCGCGCTTAACGGTTCTAGCGTGGTAATGTTTGGGAAAGGCCGTTGAAATTTGCTAAAACAGCCCCTCCAAATTCTAAATATTTTTAATAATCAATTATCGAGGGCCCCGCAATTATTTCTTGGTTCAGCGAGGCTCATCTCCAAATTTTAAGCCATTTTTAATCATTATTTCTTTATTTAAGAATTACGACGTCATGGAAATGCATTTCTAACCACGCCACCACCAGTGTACACGTGATTATTAACAAATTTGATTTCGCCGAGATTTGGATTTGGGTTGCAATCAATGCACGCCCCAATTTAAGGAAGTAATTTTAATTAAAATCGCGCCTAAAGAGGCTAACGTGTTGTTAACTTTTGGGAAGGCCATGAAATTTGCTAAATGGCTTGTCCCGAATCTCTAAGTATTTTTGATAAGTAAACTAATGAGGACCCCGCAATTTGCATATTTTATTCGGCGAGGCTCGTCTTATTATTTTTATTTAAAGGTCATTCCTAAGTGACTACGATTTTCTATTTATTATTTGTCTCCAAAAGGAAGAAACCTAATTAGTTATGAATAGAATTATACCGAAGTAAGCTAACGACTGAATTCTCCCAGCCCAAACTCAAACAATGAACTAGCCTGCATGATGGGCTTTGATACAACCCAATTGCGTAAGCCCAGCGTGAGTAGAAGATGGCTCAGGCAGCTGTGATGCCCCCAGCCTTGGATCGAATCCCAGTAGGAACAACTACAACCCAAGCAGCTATGAGGCCAGCGTCGAGCCCGCACAACAGTAGTGATGAAGCACAATGACAAAACATTCCCCTCATTTTAATTAATAAACATGATCTTCACAATCTCTAAACCAAGTCATACCCCAGCTGAACTATATATGTATTTAATTTATACAAATTATATTAGGTCTGTTAACCAGTTGGTAGCAAGGAAAGGATATGCACGTTTTATTCAATTGGAGGTGTTAATCGAACTACAATACTAATTAACTAAGATGAACTTCCAGACACATTGTGACTTGTACCCAAAATGAGTGCTAATCTGTCAACAATTCAAATGCCCTACATCAATCAGATCTAGAACCTTATTTAAATGCAAACACCAATTTACTTCAGCATGAACAATGATAAAAATGACTACTAGCTAAGATGATACTTACTAAACCAGTCCACGAATTTACCTTCCACTACGAGGTCATCGATGTTCAACTAACAGTTAACCAAATCAAGCTACTGCTTCAAATCGACTTAGCAGTCCAGGTCTTTAAACAGTTCGAATTTATCACAAATACATTCACTCTACTACAAATAGGCTTAAACAAATAATTTCCAAAAATCCTAGAACTAATAGTCCATTATAACTAAAAATCCAGTCAGTCCAATACACTTTGACAAACAGCAATCCAAATTATTACAATTGAATACAAGAGTAAATATTAACTGGAGCTTCTGAACTTAAACTCCCATTTCATTTCATTTCAATTGGATGTACCACATGGAAGCAAGCTAAAATTGTGTACCTGGAGTTTGCACAAAGAAAAATAGGTAAGGAGCAATAAGCAGCAGCAGCGATTGCAAAACAGGAAGAAACAGACTCAGCTATGCCCAGATTCAACCGTCAAAGCAACGAAATCAGCTCCCATAAACTCAATATAACTGTAAACCCAACCACAAAGCTTGAACCAAAATTTAAAAAAAAAATCCTAACTCTAATCCATTTCCACCATCAGATGAATCACAATTGTTTCAGGACTTGAATGAATTGAAAATTACTGAAGAAATCTAATGAAACAGTAAAATGTGGAGCTATTTCGATTTCTGTATTCTTTTTTATCTCCCTCCAACCTTTTTTGAAAGGCAAGAATGATATGCTTTTATAGGCCAAGCCATAGGGCAGCCCTCAAAATCAATTATTCACCCTTTACCCCTTTTTGAATTCCTGTTTTAGCTTAGGGGTCCCTAGATTTTTGACTTGGTGCCCAAGTTATAACTACCCAAATTCTGAAATTGAAATTAGAACCCCATACTAGAAGTTTCTAGGGGTTTCTCTTTTGCTACTGCAAGATTCCCTAAGACAAATACCTAAACTACCCTCAGATGTCCCTGAAATTACTGTTCCTCTTTAGTTAACTTAACTACAAATTTTAACCCTGCTATTTTACTACAGTTAATCCTAGTGCCATCTAGAATCAACTATAATCAATTGTACCAACTAAACGAGCAGACTTTGAACCAATCAGATTAATCTTTCAAACCAAGTAATTACTTACGGAGTCCAACTTCAATTAAACAAATTAACTAAAGGACCAACATATAACTAGAGAAATCAAGACATGCACATTCGACCAATTATTTGGCATAATATCATCAATACTACCTATATGAATTATTATCTATAAATGACATTAAAAGATAATCGATAACAAACAAATTTTACTAATTTTATCTAAACTAACAGTGAATTAGAACTGTTAAAATTATTGCTAAAAATTTAACTCAACAGTGTGGCTAAATATCATCAGAACCAACAAGATTTCACGATTGACCAATTCAGGAGAGAAGAAGAAGAAGAAATTACACAAAAATGAACTAGAAAACTTACTGCTACAATGGAGGAATTCCAAATGACGGATTTGAATAAACCTTTCGAGATTCTTGACACGTAACATCCCAAACCATGTGTTTTCATAAGAACTCATGTGGTTGGGGATGTTATAGTCAAGAAATCATGAAGATTGAAGCATGGAATTAAGGCCAGAAAATTTTGAAATTGATATTCGAGTAGTTCTGGCTACATTCGAGCCAAGAAACTACCAGATTAGTGTAGAGGGGGCCAAGGCGGTTCTGTGGTGTAAAAATGGGTTCATTTGGCATACCTTGTGTTCGCCGGAGTAGGGTTCCGGTGACACAAAAATTGATATTCGAAGGTCTGGAGACTGATTCGAGGAAAAATGTTTATGGGAGTGAAGAGAGGAGATTCAGGGCTTTCTA
>MU687611.1:2558-64655 GCA_026770625.1 Nicotiana glauca | reverse complement strand
AGTACTCAAATATAAATCAGTATTAGCAAGTCTAGTTAAATTCTGGTATTGAACTTAATAATATCTGCTCATAGTCTTGTTAGTTCATTAAAAATGTTAATCTGCCTTGAACCTGCTTTAGATATTGATAATTTGGGCCTAATCATGGGAAGAGGCCCAAGTCCAATCGATATGGCATTTATGCCTATGAGAACAGATGCGAAAATGTCGACTGGGCTTCAAGTAGCCAATTGCACCTTGGTGCAGCTTTGTTAAGTTGGCCCAGATTCCAGGTCCAATAATGAATAATGGCCTGGATCCAATTAGATAATGACATAAAAACATGCTTATAAATATTTCTATTAAGGGAAAAACAGAATTAAAACTTAGTGCTATTTAGGTATATTTTAAAAAATATGAATGGGACGAGCCTTGTTACAAGATAAAAACACATGGGGCCCCCAAATAATAACTATAAAATTTTTAGACACGGAAGGATTGTTTAGACAATTTCACGGTCTTTTTCCAAAATAACAAGAATAGACATCACTAGGCATAATTCTAATATACATTCATTTGAACGGGTGCACTTTTATGTGACCCAAATCCCACTCTCAACGAAGTCGAAATATATTCAAAGCCACAGGCGTACTGGTACGGTGTGGTCATGGATGTATTTTCACGACGTTGCAAATTCTTAAAATTCAAAAGCGGAATACTTGCACATGATTAAAATATATAATTGAAATCTGATAAAATCAAAACAACAGTTGAGCCGTGCTAGAACCACAGAATCCGGGAGTGCCTAACACCTTTTCCCGGGTTAACAGAATTCCTTATCCAGATTTCTAGTTCGCAGACTGTAATAGAGTCAAACTTTCCTCGGTTCGGGATTAAATCTTTGACTTGGGACACCATTATATTCTCAATTGGCGACTCTGAAAACTTAAATAACTAATCTCGTTCCGACTGTCCTTAAATTGGAAAAAACTCTTTCTACGCCCTCACGGGTATAGTGTATAATACATTATCGTAAAAAGGAGGTGTGACAATACGCGCACCAATAAGCAACGGTCCGAACATACTCAAATCATGAAAATAACTCAAATGAAACAGCTGTACCTCAAGCTTATAAGTACCACCACAACACAAGGTTGAGAACCTGTCTTACATCATAGAGTAGAACACATGAATCTAACCCGCAAGGTCATATCTCCACATAGCTTTGTTTCAACGCGCGATCCTATCCAAACACTGCTCCACTTGAGACACCTCAAGTGACTATGCTCGAAATTGACAACCACGCACAATTTAATGTCGGGAACTAAATCAAATCATTACACCCACGGTGACACAAGTAATATATACCACGCAAACTCGATAGGACATAACTGATACGCCACTCACCGAGCAACACCCAATTACTCTTCCTGCTCGACTTCTACTATGAACCCCAGTAGAACCGCACCATACGTGCCCATAACCAACAAATCGTAACGTCTCACAACAAAGAAAGGCAACTCATATATCTCCCCAGATCACTAATAAGCTTAATAACGGTCGAATAAACTTGTCCCTCAACAATACAATTCGGGGCCAACCAATCCGACTCAAGCTAGAACACGCATCCACATTGGCCTGCCAACGAACTCCTTACCAAGGAATCCCGAAGCTGCTCCTTCCACTACTATAACTACTGCCGGAGCTATACATCATGGTGCCTGGCACCAAATCAATACTGTAATCCACAACCTCGCCGACATGCCCGGCCACAAGAAACACATCCAAAAAGTCTCTCAACACCGAAACTGAATCAGTGGTAGAAACCTCTACACTGATAACCATCACGAAGGCCTAATTACGAAAGGAAATCCTTCCTAGCCGTTCGCTAGGTGTTCAAAATATAAACCACTCTACTAGAACATAATCCGACATACCTCTCCACTCAACACGTGTCATTTCCGGCACAGCCCATAGCACAATAGTGAAGAATAATCCAACACGGATACAACCAGTCCAAACCCCAACACCACATCCAAAATCTAATATACCAAGTAAAGAAAGATCCACTCGGGCCTCCAAATCCTGGTAGTTGCCAAATAGTGCCGATACACACGATCTACAACCGCATCATATCCTGAACATGAGAACTTCTGTCTCCACACCCACACAAACACATGAATCACCATAAATGATCCCACTTTTGCCGTCCAAACACATTCCACACCTTTAATAGCCAATCATTCCATGATAGATACTCTAAAATTTCCCTGTGCCACCAAGCAAACCCAAATATCACTAGTTGATCTAACAAAAAAGTGTCTCAATACTACCGAAGTGCCATCAACTTAATCACATTTCCCTTTTACTAAAACATATACTCTCATCAAATCACTTCCAACTAGAAGTACCATTTCCTTAATCATCTGAGGCTACCCGCGTCTTAAGCGTTTCATGAACTTACTTTCAGAACTGAACTGTAACTTTACACATGCAAATCTCGATCCTCATAACATACCACATATACCATACCATCATAGGATAACATGAGAACTTCATCTCCCTTTCGAGCCACATACCACTTTGCACTCCACTAGTCAAGAACTTTCCATTGGTCCCATCTAGAAGAAAAATCACTATACATCCCATGCTTTGCATGCCCATAGAAAATATATATCTCCCAACCACGGTAAAGACCATCAAGAATTCTCTGAGTTCCCTTTGCTCCATATGGTGATTCTAGAGTTAGGAACGCGATCGGAAGTGAATTCGGAGGTCCGTGGACCATTTTGAAGCCATTTGGCTAAAGATAGCAATTTGAAGGTTTTTGAAGAGTTTGACCGGGTGTTGACTTTTTGATATCAGGGTCGGAATCAAATTTCGGAGGTTGGAGTAGGTCCATAATGTCAAATATGATTTGCGTGCAAAATTTGAGGTCAATCGGACCTGATTTGATAGGTTTAAACATCAGAAATAGAAGTTGGAAAGTTCCAAGTTCATAAAGCGTGGATTGGGGTGTAATACATTGTGTTAGCATTATTTGTTATAATTTGAAGCCTCGAGGAAGTCCGAAATGTGTTTTAGGACTGGTTGGTATGATTGGTTGGGGCCCTGGGGGCCTCAGGTGAATTCCGGGTGGTTAACGGATCAAAAATGGGATTTTTGAAGAGCAAAGGTTGCTGGTATCTAGTATTACCACTTCTGTGGAAATAGGACCGTAGAAGCAGCCCCGCAGAAGCGGAGATGAAGTCACAGAAGCGGACGAGGGCGAGGGCAGCCAGGACCGCAGATGCGGTCAAGTTTCTGCAGAAGCGGAACCGCATCTGCGGTGGTGCGATCGCATAAGCGAAAAGGTGGGGCATGAGGGGAAGCTGCAGAAGCGGCCATCAACCGCAAAAGCGGTATCCGTATAAGCAGAAATAGCACCGCTGAAGTGAAAAGTGCTGAAGGCAGAAGGGTTATTTTAAAAGTTGGATTTTGTTCATTTCACTCATTTCTCCCATTTTATTTGGCGATTTTTGGAGGGTTCAAGAGAGGATCTTCATCAACCATGCTAAGGTAAGTTTTTTCCACCCATTATGAGCTACATACATTGATTATGTATGGATTTAGGCATGAAAATTAGTGTAAATATTGGGGTTTTGGTTGGAAACCTAGAAAATTATAATCTTGGATTTTAGCCACGATTTTGAGTATGGAATTAGGAGAAAATTATATATTTCAGTTCCTAAAGTCATGGGTAACCTTTATCTTCGAAAAATTTCAGATTTCGGGCACATGGGCCCGAGGGCATTATGATCAACTTTTCGTTCGGGGTTAGGAATGGTTATATATTGAGTTGTAAGGTATAGTTGAGCATATATTAATGGATTTGTATGATCATTGGCTAGTTTTGGTGCATTGTGCGTTGGTTCAAGCCTTCGGAAGGATGTAGAATGCCGGTTGCGAGTCTTCGGAGCAAGGTGAGTCTCCTTTCTAATCTTGTGAGGGGGAATTTACCCCATAGGTGAAGTGAATGATTAACTGCTCCTATTTGTAGGGGCTACGTACACATGATGTGACGAGAGTCCGTGCATAGCTACTATTATGCTATTGTCCTGGTAGTTAGGACCCATCAGCATGTTATACTTGAATTAATTATGAACCCATCGATGACTTGAATTATTTAAACTACCTTTGATTAGTAAACAAATTTAAAAGAGATTAAAACATCATTCCTAAATTGTTAAACAGAGAATTGGCTTATTTGGATAATCATTCCCCGATAAAATTCTAATTGGCTATCTGAGCCTGTATCTTACGTGTACCCGCATCGCATGAATGATTCGCGAGCGGGGTAATAAATCACATTAAATTAATAAATGGATTTCTAAAGAGACTTAAGCTTCGTTTTCTCAAATTATTTAAAGAGAATTGGCCTTTCTTGGATAATTTCTCCACGTTGAATTCTTGACTGATTGTATGTCTCTGTGTGTTTATTTTGGACCGGGCCGAACGCCTCGGCAGATTAATAGATGCATCTATAGGCGCGCCGTCGACCCTCAGCAAGTGCACATTTATTTCTGTTGGAGCGGGCCGTAGACCTCGGCATGATTTGCGCATGCTTGTATTACTGCCTAGACTCATTTGAGTTGTTTTATGCCTCACTATGGCTCGAGATCATATTGTTAATAATAACAAGAAATCCAAGGGATTTTCCTATGAAAGGATTATGTGTTTACCTTTTTCCTCTATCTAGATAAGAATCTTGTTAGAAAATAAATCCACTGTTTGATATGTATATTGAGAATAAATAATTGTTGGACCATTAGATTGTGTCAAGTTGACCATCTCGTCTCTACCCCTTCGGGATTAGGCGGGACACTCACTGAGTACATGTTGATTACGTACTCATACTACACTTCTGTGCATTTTCGTTGCACAGGTACATGTTACTTTAGCGGCGTACTGGGCTCAGCAGCACGAACGATTCGCGGACTAGGTGAGTTGTAGTATGCAAGGCGACCCGCAGCTTTTAAAGTCCCTTCTTGTAAAAGAAATTTATTTCCTTTCTGTCAATTGTATTTCGGACGGATATTACATTGTATTTTTACATTCTTATTAGTAGATGCTCATGCACTTGTGACACCGAATTTTTGGGATATTTTTTAATGGATTATTCTAATTGTTATTATTTAAACTTGAATCCAAGATGTAAACTTTTAATTATGAAAATGGATTAGATTTTCTAAAGTATTAAGAGAGGAATTTATTTATAATTTAGTTGGCTGGCCTGACAGAGATGTCCGGCGCCACCACGACCCTTAGTGAATTTTGGGTCGTGACAACATGGTATCAGAGCACTAGGTTCCCGTCGGTCTCACGAGTCATAAGCAAGTCTAGTAGAGTCTCGCGGATCGGTACAGAGACGTCTGTACTTATCCTCGGGAGGCTACAGGGCTGTTAGGAGAGCTTTCCTTTTTGATTTCCTTTTCATGCGGTTCGATTCCTTTGAGGCTTATACCTTTGATTCCTTTCTACTCAATCTTACGCGATGCGAGCGCTTGTTATAAATCGAGAATTTGAAGAATTGAAATGGCAATACAAATGTGGTGCGGGATGATTCTCCCGGTATAGTTGATTTGACTATTATGGTCACCTTATGGAAGGATATTCCATTATTTCAGCTCAGTAACGGAACTTCTAAGAGCATTGAGGCTAGGCACAGGTTGCCATGATGCTTATGAGCAATTATTCCGCAGTGTTGTTGTGATGGTGGGAGGTATGCTCACGGGTCGGGCAGTGAATGAATTGAAGGGAGGTTTACTCAGTGTGTAATCAAGGGATTTGGTATTTTATTCCTGGTAGGGGAACACTACAAAAAAAGCCTTATTAGGGACCCGCATTTAGCGACAAGTTTTAATTATGGTCCCTAAAAGTGAACTTATAGGGATGAAAATTTTTTTTGGCCCTTAATATGCAATTTTATCTCATAAATACACGACCAGACCTAAGCTGGTCTACACAAAAATTAATATCTGGTCTCTAATGCTGGATTTTAGCGGGATAGGTCGGCGGGAACTAATGAAAGCTAAAAATAAAAAAAAAAAACAAAAGGAAATTAAGCTCCAAATTACACAGTATCCTTTAAAATTGTGTTTCACCCTAAAATCTCTCAAACTTTCAGCCTAAAATCCCTAAGAGACTGCCAATCGAACTCCTTCAAAATTCAGAATCTCAGTCGCTACAAAGATCGAGCGAGGCGGTGAACTCTGTTCAGTTTGATCGAGCGAGGCGTCTGTTCAATTTGATCGAGCGAGGCGTCTGTTCAGTTTTTTCTTTGGAGGCCGCTAATCCTCCAAAGGACTTTACACAAATTACACTATTGGATTATCCGCTAAACAAGAGTAAGTTCAATTTCTTTCTCTTTGATATGTTCTGTTTGTTTCTTCTTCTTGGTGTCATTTTGTCCCTTTGAATCAGAAATCGCAAAAGAGGTGGTTCAATTTTTTGTTTCTTTATTTGTTTTCTGCAACTTAGAACTCTATATATGGATTCAATTTCTTCAATTTGAATCAGAAATCACAAAAAGGTTCTTCAATTTCTTTCGCTTTTAGTTTTTGTTTCTAGTTAGGGAATCGCAAAAACGTATTTAGTATAGTCCAGGGGTGTTAATTGCCTGAACTTGATGTTGCAACTGCAGTGTCACAAGGATGACAAAATATACTGTCCCATACGTGTCTACTGATTACGACTAGGGGAACTAAGATTGCTGGCAAGTTGTGGCTAGAGATAAACAAGCCTGTTACTCGTTATGCCGATGAAGGTGTTGCCAAGCAATACATCATTGATCAATTTAAGCATTTTCGGAGTGGACGGGCGCTTAGTATGTTATATTCACAATTGTCGTGCTAGTATCTAATTACGGAATCTAACATTTGGATAGTCTTGGCTGGATTCTATGTACATTTATGAGCTTGTACTTGTGCGTAGTAAATAGATAGAACTAATATTTGACGTTGGCAGTTTTTTCTGTGGTAGAGACAAAGATATATAGCTTCTATTGTTGAGTATACAAGTATAGTTTGTGCTACAATAGGTTAAATTGAAGTTTGCCCATCATATTGAATTCATAGAAGTGCAGGCTAATGCTATCTATACCTTTTCTTCACTGTGAAGCAAATATGACCTTTTCTATCCAACTCATCTTTTTAGATATAATCTTTAGGACCTGTTACATCATATAATACTGAAAACAAGCCGTCTAGCTTACGTTATATACATTTAAGTCAATAGGTTTGTATCTGGAAGGGTTTACGCAGAAGAATTCAACATAAATTAAAAGGGTGAGATTGAATTATGGTGGATGTCAGCTCTAAATTGAAGAAATTCTAAATGGACTGGTTCAGCTGTAGCTTACATGTTACGAGCTACCAAAACTAAGACAGAGTTGTAGCGGATATACTAGGAAATTCCTATAGATCACAGATTTGGAAAAAAATCATTATTCTCAATTGATAAAGCTCAAAATATTTATAATTGTCTTGTAATTAGGCTTTTTCTAAGATGCACAAGCAAACGTTTTCTCAAAGAAACCACTGGGAATAATGTGTAATAACTGGATAGAAGAAGACGGAAGCTAAACCACCGTAAAAGGACAAATGTTAGGCCAGGGTAATTTGAATAATTTCTTGAGCACAAGATAAACCAAATTCAAAGCTAATATCACTCCTTAGCAGGTTTTAGCACATCAATAGAAGTTATGTAAGCCTATGTCTTGTTTTACTAAGTGATTATGAGGACAGTTTTAATTTGTCTTGGTTTAGTAGTCTTTGGAAGTAATTGTTCTTAAATAGCAAAGCACGTAGTTGTAATTTAAAATATCATTAGCAAGCTGGTAGAGAAAGTAAGTAAGAGAATTCAATATACTATTTATATAGTAAAAAAACTGTTCTAATTACCACTAAAGATTCCAAAATCACTATTTAGTGTATTTTGAAAGGGAAATGGGCATTCATCTCTAGGACATCATAGCTAATTTTGTATCTTATGAGAAACTTTTAAATGGAAGGTATCAAGAAATTGTTAAATCACGATTGAGACCCTCTAAAGCACTCAATGATTTAGGGGAAGTATCACCTTTCCAGTATAAAATGTAGGGAAATTTGATGTGAGATACTGATGTTGACCATTTTTTCTGTAGCTCCTTGTGGAACTGCTTTGTTGCTTTCGCTTGGCGAATTGAATTAAATGTAGAAAAATATCAAAAAGTTTCTTATATGAACAGAGGAATGAGAGAATATGGTATGTGAAATAAGCAAGTTGAGAGTATATATATAGGCAAATGATATATGAAAATGAAGAAATAATAAGTTGTATGATCAGAGAGTTAGATGCAGTGTAAAATAAATGTTAAAAGAGGGTACAAATTCCTAGCTAACATGTGGTAACAATCATAGTAGCACCTTATGTGAAGCTTTAATTACAATATTGGAAATTTTCAGGCTGTTATTTTGAGATATATCTTTCTCTTTGATATGTTCTATTTTTTTCTTCTTCGTATCCTTTTTTCCCTTCGAATTAGAAATCGCAAAAGGGGTTCTTCAATTTTTTGTTTCTTTATTTGTTTTCTGCAACTTAGAACTCTATATATGGAGAGTCAAAATCCGGGTCCTTCTATCCTTCTCCTAGTTCTGCCTTATTTTTGCCACCCACAAGTGAACCTAGATGACACTAACATATTAATGAACAACTATATCAATTATTTTAATGTAGGCTCTATTTTGATTCTAGCTATAATATGAGTTTTACTTTGATTGGAAAAGAATATATTCGATGGAGCGGAAAATATAGTTCTTCACTAAATTAACAAATCTCATTGTTGGATATTGATTAAGTTAAAGATAAATAGCATTTCATGTTCTTGTGCTTACTTGTAGGTTTTTTTAGCTATACTTAGGATATGGTTGAACTTCGTATATATATATATATATATATATATATATATAGTTCTTGATTAAAAATGACAAATATAGCTAGTGTCTCATTAGATAACAATCATTACAATTTTTTTAATAGTAGAATGATAGTTATTGTATCTTTTTATTTTATTTAAGGAAGATAAGATAAAAAATCAGTGATTTAATTTTAGAGTGTCTTATGTGTTTTAATATCTCATTTTGTTGAGCAATTATGAATTATATGTTGTGCGTATCAACTTGTAATTTATTTCATTCTTGTAAAATCGTTGGAAGTTTAGTCATAAAGATGAGTCTGGCAAGTGTAATAACAAGTAATGTTCATCGTAGTACTTTCTTTTATAAGTAATGTGCATCTTAATATTTTTGTGATCTTAATTTTGTAAATATTATTTATATTTACTATCCAAGGTTATGGCACCAAGTAAGCGATGGATGCAACTTGTTGATAACCGACTTGACGAATTCTACTTAATTGGGGTGCAAAATTTTTTGGATTATGCCTTTAGAAGAACAGGAGAATTATATGAAATACGATGTCCGTGTGTCAAATGTTGTAACACAACATTAGGAACACGTGAGACAGTCGAAATACATTTGAAATTTTATGGAATAATTAAAAATTATACTTTTTGGTATCATCATGGAGAAGTTCTGGGTGAACCACAGTCGGAATGCGAAGTTGAAGATGATAATGAAGTAGATGATTATGAGGATGAGGATGAAATACATGAAATGCTGAGGGATTTGTATCCTAATCATGATGGAGGCACTGATGATATTGGTTACAATGATTTACTTGAAGAAGAACCAAACGTTGAAGCCAAAAAGTTTTACAGCCGATTGAATGATTTCGAGAAGCCACTATACCAAAGTTCAAAAATTTCAAAGCTTTCTACTTTGATTAAATTGCTTCACATAAAAAGTATGGGTTGTTGGAGCAACGAATCATTTACAATGTTATTAAAAATGTTGAAGGATGAGATGTTGCCTAATGGAGCGAATTTGCCAAATTCATATTATGAGGCAAAGAAGGTGATTCGGGACCTTGGGCTTTCCTACTAAAAAATTAATGTTTGTATAAATGATTGCATGCTATATTGGAATGAAGATAATTTACTTGATTTCTGTAAAGTCTGTGGTGCATCCAGATGGAAAACAGATAAACATAGCGGGGAAGCAAAGAATAATAAGAATGGTAAAAAAATAGCATCAAAGATTTTACGTTATTTTCCATTGAAGCCTAGGCTTCAAAGGTTGTATATGTCTGGAAAGACATCTTCTCTAATGACATGGCATCATGATAAAAGGGTTGATGATGGAACAATGCGGCATCCAGCTGATTCAATGGCATGGAAATCATTTGATGAACTTCATCCCTCATTTGCGGCTGAGCCACATAATATTCGACTTGGACTTGCTAGTGATGGATTCCAGCCATTTCGAAATTCAAAAACCTCATATAGTATTTGGCCTGTGGTACTTATTCCTTATAATTTACCACCTTGGTTGTGTATGAAACAGGAAAATTTCATTATGTCCATGCTTATACCTGGTCCAGATAGTCCAGGAGATGCAATTGACATATGTCTTCAACCCTTAATAGAGGAGTTGAATGAGTTATGGGAAATTAGTGTTGAGACCTTTGATGCATCAACCAGACAAAATTTTAAGTTACATGCTTCTTTGTTATGGACCATCAATGAGTTTCCAGCATATGCAAATTTATCTGGATGGAGTACAAAAGGTAAATTGGCATGCCCATATTGCAATAAAGACACTTCCTCAATCAGATTGAAGAATAGTAAGAAACAATATTTTATGGGTCATCGGCGTTACCTTCCTCTTAATCACAAATGGAGGAATGATAAGGAGTCATTTGATGGAACAAAAGAGAAAAGGCTCCCACCAAAAATGCGTTCTGGTATTGAGATACTTAATCAAGTGCAAGATCTTAAAGGGTTACAGTTAACAAAGGATCAAAAGAAAAAGACCAAGATATCACATGATGTTCGAAAAGATAACTGGAATAAGAGGAGTATCTTTTTTGAACTTCCATATTGGAAATCACCCTTGTTGCGCCATAATTTGGATGTTATGCATATTGAAAAAAATATATGTGATAATATTTTGGGGACGATTATGAATGCCAAAGGAAAGACCAAGGACACTATTAAAACTCGACTCGATTTGCAAGAAATGAACATTAGGCAGGAATTGCACCCAATCAGAAAAGGAGAAAAATATGAAGTTCCAACTGCATGTTACACATTATCTTTCCAAGAGAAGCACAACATATGCCTTTTCTTAAATAATTTAAAGGTTCCATATGGATTTTCATCTAATATTTCTCAAAATGTTAACTTGAAAGAGCACAAGATTTCTGGATTAAAGAGTCACGATTGCCATGTTCTTCTACAACATTTACTCCCTCTTGCTCTACGTGGTATGCTATCCAAAACAGTGTGTGAACCCCTTATCGAGTTGTCTTTATTTTTTAATGTGCTTGGAGCAAAGGCATTAAGGAATAGTGACTTGGATCAGATTGAAGCTCAAATTCCTATAACACTTTGTAAGTTAGAAAAGGTATTCCCTCCCTCATTTTTTGATGTCATGGTTCACTTGCCTACTCATTTAGCTAATGAAGCTAAGCTTGCTGGACCGGTTCAGTATCGGTAGATGTATCCTATAGAACGATGATTATATTTTTTGAAATCTCTCATTGGTAATCGGGCTTGTCCAGAAGGTTCAATTACAGAGGGTTACCTTGCAAATGAATGTATGACCTTATGTTCTAGGTATCTTTATAGAATCGACACAAAGTTTAATCGGCCAGAACGAAATTACGATGGTGGTTTAAAAAATTCTAATGGAGGTTTATCTCTATTTTGTAAATCTGGAAAAACTTTTAGAGCTCCAAAATATCATGATCTTGAAGCGGATGAATTGGAGCAAGCACATATATACATACTGAAAAATTGTGATGAAGTTCTACCATTTCTAGAGTATGAAATTTTATCCTTCATATCGTATTTTGTTTTCGTTGTTTCCTTTAGGATTGTTTATCCTTTATGTATGACATTTGTGGTTCAACTAAAATTTGTAGAGAGTTTGCACGAACTCATGTGGATTCTACTCAACACTTGTCTGATACAGAATGGAACAAATAATTTATCGAATGGTTTAAAGATAGGGTGAGTAATATATACATATTAAATTTAAAAATCCAATATTATATTTTACCCATTCTAAATTAATCAACTTATCTTGTTAATAGGTTGCACAATTGTATAAAGAAGATGATAGTCAGATCATGGAAGATCTCCTTGCACTTTCACGTGGTCCGACCCAATATGTGTTACATTATAATGGCTATGTTGTTAATGGATATAGATTTCATGTGGAAGATTATGATAAACATTTAAGGACTCAAAATTATGGTGTGGTTGTTGTCGGTGAGACTGATGAACATAGTGAGAATATTAATTACTATGGAGTTTTAACTGACGTTCTTGAATTGCAATTCACCGAAAGAAGAGTGACTTTGTTTCGATATAATTGGTTTGATGCATATGATAAAAGGAAAGGAAATTAAACAGATGAATATGGTATTGTAAGTGTTAATTGGGGGCGATTTTTGAAAATAAATGAGCCTTTTGTATTAGCTGACCAAGCATCTCAAGTATTTTATGCTAATGACAATTCCAACAAGGGTTGGTGTATAGCAAGAAAGACACAACCTCGTGATTCCTATGAGATTTTGCAACAAATGGATGGTGATGTTGCAGATTTAGAAAATCCTATACAAAATAAACGGAAAAGAACCAACTGAGGTGAAGTATCTCTTTGTGCCATTAGCTTATTCATATTGTTATGCATTATGATTATATGTTTTTTCGTTGGTACATTGCATTTATAATGTCTTATTTCTTTTTGTAGGCTTGATATGAGACCATCAAAGAATGAAAATGAGGTAGCATCTATTGGGAAAGCTACTACCAAATATGCGTTTGTTGCACCGGGTGCTATAGGGAAGGGACGAGGGAGAGGGCTTAAATCTCTGAACTCTTTAGGGGTATCTAGAATAGATATTCCATATTTTCCACCTATTGATCAAGCTATGAAGTACAACCAAATTGTTGAAACGAGTATGGTTTTTCAAATATATTGTGTTATCAATTTGTACACCTAAATTTTAGTGCTATTTTTTTACTAATGTGATTTCCTTATACTAGGTGCTGTAGCGAAGGGACGGGGGCGAGGGCTTCGATCTATGTGTTCTTTGGGGGTGTCTGAAATGGGACCAACGAATAAAAATCCATTGATTTTAGAGAAAGGGCATATGCAAACTAATATTCCATCTTTTTCATCTACTGATGACAATATGCACTACATCCAAAAAAATTCAGCAAGTATGGTTTCTAAAATCTATTCTCTTTTAGAATAAATTTTGTAATTATTTAGATTTGATTTCCTGTACTCATGTAATTTCTTGCACCAGGTGCTCTAGGAAAGGGATGAGAGCAAGAGCTTAAATCTATGTATTCCCTTGAAGAATCTGAAAATGAAGAGCGATCTTTCCATCAAAATACTCATTATAAAATTGTCAAAGCATGTCAAGACCTTCTAAGAGTAACTTGTCTTCCGCTCAAGAATTGCGAACAGTGAATAAAAACCCTTTGGTTCATGACAAGGAGAATATGCAAACTGATATTTCATTTTCTGCTTCTGTTGATCAAGTTATGTAGTCCACCCAAAACGCTGAAGCAAGTATGGTTTCTCAAATCTATTCTTTTTGTAGAATTGAATTTAACTTAATGCCAAATTTTTAGTAATATGATTTCTTGCACCAGGTATTCTAGGGAAAGGACGAGGGCGAATTAGTTCTATGTGCTCATTTGAGAATGACTATTTGGATCCTTGATGATACCAAGTGAGTAAGAACTTACATGAAACCTCAATTTATTTTGTTGATTTAAATGTATGTTAATCTATGTAAGTGATTTAAGTGTATGTTAATCTATGAAACTGATTTCATTGTCGTTGTTGTTGTCCATATATTGCAACAATTTCCATTCTTTTCCTTGGTCATGCATTTGGGTGTGCAATACTGAAAGATGATCCATGTATTAAAAAAGGACCCCAAGTTCCTTGTTTTAATAACCCAATGCACTTGAGTACAAAGTGTACAACATTGCTTGGTAAATAAACCCACGCGTGACAACTTTTTGATGTTTTTGATACATGAGCATGTGGTGCACATACAACATGGTTGCAATATTCGATGCCTTGCATAATCCAAGTATTAACACTTTTCCTTTCTCCAGTTACCCGGCACCTCATGTTGACTCTATTTTCAAGTACGGTATGTTTGGTCTTTTGCCATAATAACTTGAAACTGTTGTGCTGTTGTCCTTTTCGAGCTGTGTGTTTTGTTATTCTTCGACTGCTTCTATTTCTTCCATTAGTGATTGTAGTTGCACCTGTAGCATTTCAGTTTTTCATTTGAAATAATGCATTACTGCAAAATCTGATCAGCCTCTTGTGTAGTGTGTTCCAGTAGACACTGCTGTGTTGCCTACTGCTACTCCTCCAGGTATCTATGCTTTTGTTCATTACTGATATTTCATCATGGGGCTGAGCACAAAGTACTAATACCACCCATAGATGATTTACCAGTAAATGAAGCCTTGACACATTAGCTTTTCCTGCAAAAAAGAAAACTATGTTAGCTACAAAACTGGTTCCTGTAATCTCCTCCTTAAGGATTTGACCATAGTGGATGATATTGCCATCTGCTCCCTTAATTTGCCATTCCAAACCACTGATCATACTCTCCTCCTGTTGGATTTGAGTATAACATTTTAGGACTTCCTCTCCCATTGCCTGCATACCACCTCTCCTCGTTGGTATCCCTTTTCCTTCTAGTTTCCTGCAACTTTCACTCTTATATATGGGCATTGTGACTTGTCATCATTCACTATTTTCCTTCCTTGTGTATCTAGCTCCCAGAAAATGTTTGCTTCAATATCTCCAGAGTCCAGAGCATAGTTAGCTAAATGATCAGCTAATTTCTTTCCTTCTCTGAGGGTGTGAGCCACTGTTACATTGCTTCCCCCTCTTGATTCCTCAGCACATATCCTATTGAGCTTCTCCCAGGATTCTCCCTTGAGACTTGAGTATCTATACGTCTGTTATATATAGTTTAATTTTTCTAACTAAAATTTCTTATTTCTTCAATAGGTTTTGGATATTGAAGTTTACAAGAAAGCCAATTTTTGACGACATAGAGATGAACCACAATTTTGCTTGGAATTTCAAGAAAATTTTACATTACAATCGAGGGATATTATTAGTATATGTAGTTTTTTGCTAAATGTTTATGAACACGATATTGTAACTAGCTTAAATCACTGATGTACTATTCAACTAATTAACTGATGTTGATCATTTTTGGTATTATTTTATGAAAGCAACATTATCTATATATTAATATTTCCGATTTTCTAGTTGCAAACTAAATGTGATTTAGGGACTTGTGACTTGTTTTTTAAGGACCAGCTTTAAACTTTTCTGAATAGATATAACGGCCAGCTTCTAACTGGTCGTGAAACGTTTTAACGACAATATTTAAACTAACCGCAAAAATATTTTAAGGACAAGAAATTTACTGGTCGTGAAACGTTTTAACGACCATATTTAAACTAGCCGCGAAAATATTTTAAGGACCAGAAATTTAGACCCTAAAATATGCAAATAAGCACAAAAAAATGGTCCTTAAAACATATTTAACGGCCAGTTCGAAACTGGTCGCGAAACTGTTTTAGCGACCAACACACTATCTCGTCCTTAATAACCTTTAGCGACGGAGTCTATAAGGACCAGATTAGTTGGTCGCTATTGAGCATTTGCGACCAATTCCTTACTTTTAGGGACAAGTTTTCCCTTCGCTATTGAGCATTTTTCTTGTAGTGGAAGTCAAACGAACTAAGGATGGACAGATGGGGACTAGTGGAAGTAATGAAACGTGGTAATTGCAAATGGTGGAGTTCTCCTCCCCATTAGGTTGCTGTCGTCCTAATTGTACGTACTAAGTTTGTCGATGTTATAATCTGCTACAATTCGCCTTTATGGCAGGATATTGTGAATTAGTATTGGAGTTACGACTGTCAGATATCGCATGGTACAGTGGTTTAAGATCGAATCAGAATTTTTAACGTTGACGGTTCGATAAGGATGACCTTTGGAGAGGTTTAAAGTTAGCAGCAATGGTGGATTCAAGTGCCACGAAGATAGATTTTATTTGAGGCAACAATTAAGCACAAAGTATGAGGAAGGACATGTGGGAAGTGCCAGGAGGTGTTTAAAATTTCTAGAAGGCCAAGTATGAGAAGCAAGGTCGAGTGACCGATTAAGGAGATGAGTTCTGCCAAAGTGAGAGAGTGGCGAGGGTTGCATATGAGCTTGGTAGTAGGATGACTATGCGCCTTAAAGAGAGTTTGGATCGACTTGGGGATTTTAATGATTGGTGGTTGAAGCCTGCGGGTATGATGTGAAGTATGGGATGTTATGCGGTAGAAGATTGATATGGTGAAAAGGAGCTGCTTGAAATGGAGGAGGGTGCAGCATAACCCTGGATTTGGAAGGATGTTGCCGCGCATTTAATTGATGTCCGCGAGGGAAAAATTAACTTGTGCAAGTGGAAGGTGATCTCGGACTCAGGATGGGCTATTGGTGTCATAGTGAATCTACCCCGTGCAGCGGCATGCGAAGATGTCGGGAGGTCATTCCCCTAGGTGGGTTATTCCCCATGAGCAGATTAGCGGTCGCGTGGTTGGCAAAGCTTCTGTAAGGAATTATATTGGTTGTTCAACAAAGAGATCGGTCGTCCGAATATGGATGATGACTCAGAATGTGAAAGATGGGGATTTACAAGAAGATCCCGAGAGATTTTGATAATTGGTGGCGCGAGGTTAAGTCAATAAAAGGTAAAAAGATCGGGCGAACTCAAGAATGGTGAAATGATGGCTTCAAGCTAAGTGGGAGAGTCGCATCGCTTATGATTGGGTTGTATGATTAACTACTTGCGTGATTTCTGGTTATTAGCATATTGATGGATTAATCTAGCTACGAGAAAAGACCATAAGTAGTAAATTGAGCGGAGGAATTATTAAGGATGTGCTATGGTTAGCCTTCTTGGCTCATGTCAGGACTTCGAAACAGGTTCAGGATATATGCCTTGTATGGATATAAGTCTCTAAGAAAGTGATTTTCGCCAGGTGTCTCGCCGGGAGAGTATTCTTATGTTATAAGTTCTATGGAGTGAGTTATATTCGGGACCAAGACAGAGCGGGAGGCTCACGATAATGGTCCCAGTGAATTCAGAAGTTAAAGTGTGGTGCCCGATGAATTTGAACCTATAAGTACAGTTAAGAATCAACCTTTGTAGTAGTTTATGAGAAGGGGCACAGAATGTTCCAGGATGTTTAGCTTGTGGTGTAGCATTTGGGTGTTGTCAAATAATTCGTGGGAATTGAGACAGCCTGGTCTCGTGATTCAAGGACACTCGGGGCGAGTGTAGATGGAGTATGTTATGTGTTGAATGGAGTTAGTATTATTTCCAAAGCAATCAAGGATAAATTGGAGGGAAAGGGATTGATTAGCCATAGTTGAATTTGGCATGTTGGGATCTGTGATCCGTTCATTCAGCGTGATCGAGTTATGCGTTTGATTTGTGGCGGTACGTGTGAGGTTTGCCGGTTGCCGTAATTGATAACATTCTAGACCATTCTACGGTTGTGGCTTGTAAGGTGGAAGCAGATTCCGAAAGGGCTATGGTGGCTTTGACCACTACTTGCAGATTTGCATATTCTACGGTTATGGGGATTTGCCTGTGTGTTGCTATAATTCTCCTGAAGTGAGTTAAGTGGAAAGTCCTTATATGATGAAGTGGTAAAACATTAATGATTTTAGAGTTATGATAAAAATCATGTTCTATCGTATATTGGCACGTTGGGTGCAGTGAGTAGCATGGAAATTCGGAGTGAGGATCAAGGTTGCAGTTCGGTGTTAGCAAGGATCTCACGGGCTCGGATGAGCAAGGAAGTGGTTGAATGATTAAAGTAAATTGGTATTCTCTTCAGCGCCACCTGAGGTCGATGTGTTGTGAAAAAGTCTTTGCATCCTGGTAAGGATTCTTGATCGCTTTTCAGCGTTAGTGTATCCGAATCTTTAAATGTACGGACTCGATACTTATTTTAAAAGATTGTGGGAGCGTGTCCCATGGGAAGATTGTGTAAGTGTGACATATAGTCACTTGATTGACTAAAGATTTAAGCAAGTATGAGGATTGTGGTAATAACATCTGTTTGAGAAATTATGCCTGGAAGGCACTTTGTTTACTAGGTTATGAACTGAGGAGGTTGCTCCGGTTATAATGGTTGTTCTTATATGTTGCGAGGCAAAAAGGAGTTACTATGGACCTTTGAAAGGTTATTAGCCAAGTGGGTGCAATCAGAATTCGGCTTGAGATCAATGGATTGATTTATATATGTGAACAGGGCTTTATATCATACCAGTTGTGTATGTTTCAGCGAGCGTTCCTCAAGAAGGAACAGTCAGGTTGTTATTTTGTCATCAGCTATTCCAGGTAACGATGTAATGCGCCGTATGAGTTGTGAGACAGCTGGGTAAATTTTTATGTGTTAAGGTTCCGCGTGGCGATGATGTTATGTGAGCCAAATGGCTCTCGAGATTCAGATTGTATATCGCACCTCAGTTGTGCTTGAGTTTTATAGCCTATAGCGCTATATGTTTCCTCAGGGATGGTGTTATGCACTTAGCGTGCTTGCGATCGAAATTCGATATTTTGTTGTAATGAGCAGATTTAGCTCGAAGTGCAATCCCCTTCTGTGAGATCTGTTTGTGGATCGCGTGGCACGCCGCCATGGGTGTGTTATTTGGATCGGGTTGCGTGCCGCAACAGTGTGATGTCGAGTCTAGTTTTCTATATGCTACTCCTTTATGTGTTTCTCTTCCTATCTTCTAAGGAAAGTCTGTATTAGTGCGGGGCTTAGATAATTCCTTCCAGAATTAAATTTCCTATTTGTGCTGTGTTCGAATTGGTGGCCTATTGCCATATGGTAGCATCGTATGTGATTTTAATAATTTCTAGGGTGGCTTATTGCCCGAGCTGCTGTATCGGATGGGACGAGATCCCTTGATTTAGGATTCTGTGCAATCAAGTTATATGAGGTATGTTATAGAGATAAGACCATTATTGGATTCAGAATGAGGTGAAGGCCTTGTCAGGAGTGTAGGCCTAATGTTTGTTGACTCGGCGATTGATCATGAAGGTTGGTACATCTCTTCCATAATGGCGGTATGGTAAAGGTTAGAGTAAGACCTATATATTTCATGGGGTGCAATGGGAGCATCAGGCTAGTAGGAATTTTGGCTAAGTTAATCAGAAAAAGGTTATTGTAGCTCTACGAGTGGGTAATACAGAGTGTGAATTCAGCAAGTTATGCAGTCATGTTTGCGTACAACGTGTAGTGATTGATATGGTGACCGTATGTTGGAAACAGGCCTAGCATAGGATTTCAGATGTTGGAATCGGTCTCTAAGGCTTATTTGCCTGAATAAAAGGGAATATCTTCAGAATTTATCGAGCTTATGTGCTCAGCTAAGTTGTGGTAGCACGGAAAGCTGCATGAGGCTAAAACAGTGATTTCAGACCACTCCAGTTCAGTTCTCAGCACGTTCGAGGACGAACTTATGTTTAAGTGGGAGAGAATGTAACGACCCGTCCGGTCGTTTTGAGTACTAGCGCTCCGTTCAGCAGTCGAAGGCCATAAACGACTTCATTTCAGGTATTACGACTTGTACGCGTGGTCGGAATTTGGTTTCGGGAAGATCGAAGTTAAATTTAAATGAAAACTCTCATTTGAGAAGCTTAAAATTGAAAGAATGAGCTAGGATTGGAATTTTGATTAATCGACCTCGGAATCGGGATTTGAAGGTTCTAGCAGGTTCGTATGATGATTTCGGACTGGGGCGTATGCCCGGACTGGGTTTTGGATAACCCGGGAGCATTTTGGAGCATATTGTGGAAGGTAGTATTTTAGAAGGAATTTCATAAGTTGTGGTTGAGGTGTATTTAGGTGTTATCAATGTCCGTTTGGAATTCCGAGACTGGGATTAGCTCCATATGGTGATTCTGGAGTTGGGAGCACGATCGGAAATGAATTCGGAGGTCCGTGGACCATTTTGAAGCCATTTGGCTAAAGATAGTAATTTAAAGGTATTTGAAGAGTTTGACCGGGGGTTGACTTTTTGATATCGGGGTCGGAATCAAATTCCGGAGGTTGGAGTAAGTCCGTAATGTAAAATATGATTTTCGTGTAAAATTTGAGGTTAATCGGACGTGATTTGATAGGTTTAAACATCGGAAATAGAAGTTGGAAAGTTCCAAGTTCATAAATCGCGGATTAGGGTGTAATTCATGGTGTTAGCATTATTTGTTATGATTTGAAGCCTCAAGCAAGTCCGGAATGTGTTTTGGGACTGGTTGGTATGATTGGTTGGGGCCCGGGAAGCCTCGGGTGAATTCCGGGTGGTTAACGGATCAAAAATGGGATTTATGAAGAGCAAAGGCTGCTGGTATTTGGTATTACTGCTTCTGTGGAAATGGGACCGCAGAAGCGGAGATGAAGTCGCAGAAGCGGACGAGGGCGAGGGCAGCCAGGACCGCAGATACGGTCAAGTTTCCACAGAAGCGGAACCGCATCTGCGGTGGTGCGATCGCAGAAGCGAAAAGGTGGGGCATGAGAGGAAGCCGCAGAAGCGGCCATCAGCCGCAAAAGCGGTATTCGCAGAAGCGGAAATAGCACCGCTGAAGCGAAATGTGCTGAAGGCAGAAGGGTTATTTTAAAAGTCGGATTTTGTTCATTTCACTCATTTCTCCCACTTCATTTGGCGATTTTTGGAGGGTTCAAAAGAGGATCTTCATCAACCATGCTAAGGTACGTTATTCCCACCCATTATGAGCTAAATACATTGATTATGTATGGATTTAGGCATGAAAATTAGTGTAAATATTGGGGTTTTGGTTGGAAACCTAGAAAATTATAATCTTTGATTTTAGGAACGATTTTGAGTATGGAATTAGGAGAAAATTATATATTTCAGTTCCTAAGGTCATGGCTAACCTTTATCTTCGAAAAATTTCGGATTTCGGGCACATGGGGCCGAGGTATGGTCAACTTTTTGTTCGGGGTTAGGAATGGTTATAAATTTAGTTGTAAGGTATAATTGAGCATATATTAATGGATTTGTATGATCATTGGCTAGTTTTAGTGCGTTGTGCGTTGGTTCAAGCCTTCGGAAGGATGTAGAATGCCGGTTGCGAGTCTTCGAAGCGAGGTGTGTCTCCTTTCTAATCTTGTGAGGGGGAATTTACCCCATAGGTGAAGTGAATGATTATGTGCTCCTATTTGTGGGGGCTACGTACGCACGAGGTGACGAGAGTCTGTGCGTAGCTACTATTATGCTATTGTCCGGGTAGTTAGGACGCATCAACATGTTATACTTGAATTAATTATGAACCCATCGATGACTTGAATTGTTTAAACCACCTTTGATTAGTAAAAAAATTTAAAAGAGATTAAAACATCATTCCTGAATTGTTAAATAGAGAATTGCCTTATTTGGATATTCATTCCCCGATAAAATTCTAATTGGCTATCTGAGCATGTATCTTACTTGTACTCGCGTCGCATGAATGATTCGCGAGCGGGGTAATAAATCACATTAAATTAATAAATGGATTTCTAAAGAGACTTAAGCTTCGTTTTCTCAAATTATTTAAAGAGAATTGGCCTTTCTTGGATAATTTCTCCACGTTGAATTCTTGACTGATTGTATGTCTCTATGTGTTTATTTTGGACCGGGCCGAACGCCTCGGCAGATTAATAGATGCATCTATAGGCGCGCCGTCGACCCTCGGCAAGTGCACATTTATTTGTTGGAGCGGGCCGTAGACCTCGACATGATTTGCGCATGCTTGTATTGCTGCCTAGACTCATTTGAGTTGTTTTATGCCTCACTATGGCTCGAGATCATATTGTTAATAATAACAAGAAACCCAAGGGAATTTCCTATGAAAGGATTATGTGTTTACCTGTTTCCTCTATCTGGATAAAAATCATGTTAGAAAATAAATCCACTATTTGATATATATATTGAGAATAAATAATCGTTGGACCATTAGAGTGTGTCAAGTTGACCATCTCCTCTCTACCCCTTCGGGATTAGGCGGGACACTCACTGAGTACATGTTGATTACGTACTCATACTACACTTCTGTGCATTTTTTTTGCCCAGGTACATGTTACTTTAGCGGCCTACTGGGCGCAGCAGCACGGACGATTCGGGGACTAGGTGAGTTGCAGTATGCAAGGCCGCCCGCAGCTTTTAAAGTCCCTTCTAGTAAAAAAATTTATTTCATTTCTGTCCATTGTATTTCGAACGAATATTGCATTGTATTTTTATATTCTTATCAGGAGATGCTCATGCACTTGTGACACCGGGTTTCTGGAATGTTTTTTAACGGATTGTTCTAATTGTTATTATTTAAACTTGAATCCAAGATGTGAACTTTTATTTATGAAAATGGAAGGAAAAACCTTAGATCTTCTAAAGTATTAAGAGAGGAATTTATTTATAATTTAGTTGGCTGGCCTGACAGAGATGTCCAGCGCCACCACGACCCTTAGTGGATTATGGGTCATGACAACATGGTATCAGAGCACTATGGTCTCGTCGGTCTCACGAGTCATGAGCAAGTCTAGTAGAGTCTCGCGGATCGATACGGAGACGTCTGTACTTATCCTCAGGAGGCTACAAGGCTATTAAGAGTGCTTCCCTTTTTAATTTCCTTTTCGTGCGGTTCGATTCCTTTGAGGCTTATGCCTTTGATTCCTTCCTACTCAATCTTACGCACGCGAATGCTTGTTATAAATCGAGAATTTGAAGAATTGAAATGGCACTACAAATGTGGTGCGGGATGATTCTCCCGGTATAGTTGATTTGACTATTATGGTCGCCTTATGGAAGGATATTCCATTGTTTTAGCTCAGTAACGGAACTTCTAAGAGCCTTGAGGCTAGGCACAGGTTGCCATGATGCTTATGAGCAATTATTCCGCAGTGTTGTTGTGATGGTGGGACGTATGCTCACGGGTCGGGCAGTGAATGAATTGAAGGGAGGTTTACTCAGTGTGTAATCAAGGGATTTGGTATTTTATTCCCGGCAGGGGAAGTCAAACGAACTAAGGATGGCCAGATAGGGACTGGTGGATGTAATGAAACGTGGTAATTGCAAACGTGTTGGAGTTCTCCTCTCCATTGGGGTACTGTCATCCTAATTGGATGTGCTAAGTTTGTCGATGTTATAATCTGCTATAATTCGCCTTTATGGGAGGATGTTGTGAACTAGTATTGGAGTTACGAATGTCAGATATCGCATGGTGCAGTGGTTTAAGATCGAATCATAATTTCTAATGTTGACGGTTTGATAAAGATGACCTTTGGAGAGGTTTAAAGTTAGTAGCAATGGTGGATTCAAGTGCCACGAAGATAGATTTTATTTGAGGCAACAATTGAGCAGCAAAGTATGAGGAAGGACATGTGGGAAGTGCCAGGAGGTAGTTAAAATTTCTAGAAGGCCAAGTATGAGAAGCAAGGTCGAGTGACCGATTAAGGAGATGAGTTCCGCCAAAGTGGGAGATTGGCGAGGGCTGCATATGGGCTTGGTAGTAGGATGACTATGCGCCTTAAAGAGAGTTTGGATCGAATTGGGGATTTTAATGATTAGTGGTTGAAGACTGCGGGCATGATGTGAAGTATGGGCTATTATGCGGCAGAAGATTGATATGGCGGAAAGGAGCTGCTTGATATGGAGGAGGGTACAGCATAACCCTGGATTTGGAAGGATGTTGCCACGCATTTAATTGATGTCTGAGAGGGGCGAATGGACTTGTGCAACTAGAAGGTGAGCTCGAACTCAGGATGGTCTATTGGTGTCATAGTGAATGTACCCCGTGCAGCGGCGTGGGAAGATGTCGGGAGGTGATTCCCCTAGGTGGGTTATACCCCATGAGCAGATTAGCGGTCGCGTGGTTGGCGAAGCTTCTGCAAGGAATTGTATTGGTTGTTCAACAAAGAGATCGGTCGTGCGAATATGGATGATGACTCAGAATGTGAAAGATAGAGATTTATAGGAAGATCCCGAGAGATTTTGATAATTGGTGGCGCGAGGTTAAGTCAATAACAGGTAAAAAGGTTGGGCGAACTCAAGAATGGTAAAATGATGGCTTCAAGCTAACACGGAGAGTCCCATCGCATATGATTGGGTTGTATGATTAACTACTTGCATGATTTCTGGTTATTAGCATATTGGTGGATTAATCCAGCTACGAGAAAAGACCATAAGTAGTAAATTGAGCGGAGGAATTATTAAGGATGTGCTATGGTTAGCCTTCTTGGCTCATGTCCGGACTTGGAAAAAGGTTCAGGATTTATGCCTTGTATGGATATAAGTTTCAGAGAAAGTGATTTTTGCCAGGTGCCTCGCCGGGAGAGTATTCGTGTGTTATAAGATCTATGGAGTGAGTTATATTCGGGGCCAAGTCAGAGTAGGTGGCTCTCGATAATGGTCCCAGTCAATACCGAAGTTAAAGTGTGGTGCCCGATGAATTCGAACCTATAAGTACAGTTAAGAATCAAGCTTTGTAGCAGTTTATGAGAAGGGGCACAGAATGTTCCAGGATGTTTGGCTTGTGGTGTAGCATTTGGGTGTTATGAAATAGTTCGCGGGAATTAAGACAGCCTGGTCTCGTGATTCAAGGACACTCGGGACGAGTGTAGATGGAGTATGTTATGTGTTGAATGGAGTTAGTATTATTTCCAAAGCAATCAAGGATAAATTGGAGTGAAAGGAATTGATTAGCCATAGTTGAATTTGGCATGTTGGGATGTGTGATCCGTTCATTCTGCGTGATCGAGTTATGCGTTCGATTTGTGGCGGTACATGTGAGGTTTGTCGGCCGCCACAATTGATAACATTTTAAATCATTCTACAGTTGTGGCATGTTAGGTGGAAGCAGATTCCGGAAGGGCTATGGTGGCTTTGACCACTACTTGCAGATTTGCATATTCTACGGTTATGGGGATTTGCCTGTGTGTTGCTATAATTCTCCTGAAGTGAGTTAAGTGGAAAGTCCTTATATGATGAAGTGGTAAAACATTAATGATTTCAGAGTTATGATAAAAATCATGTTCTATCGTATATTGGCACGTTGGGTGCAGTGAGTAGCATGGAAATTCGGAGTGAGGATCAAGGTTGCAGTTCGGTGTTAGCAAGGATCTCACGGGCTCGGATGAGCAAGGAAGTGGTTGAATGATTAAAGTAAATTGGTATTGTCTTCAGCGCCACCTGAGGTCGATGTGTTGTGAAACAGGCTTTGCATCCTGGTAAGGATTCTTGATCGCTTTTCAGCGTTAGTGTATCTGAAGCTTTAAATGTACGGACTTGATACTTATTTTAGAAGATTGTGGGATCGTGTCCCACGGGAAGATTGTGTAAGTGTGACATGTAGTCACTTGATTGACTAAAGATTTAAGAAAGTATGAGGATTGTGGTAATAACATCTGTTTGAGAAATTATGCCTGGATGGCACTTTGTTTACTAGGTTATGAACTAAGGAGGTTGCTCCGGTTATAATGGTTGTTCTTATATGTTGCGAGGCAAAAAGGAGTTACTATGGACCTTTGAAAGGTTACTAGCCAAGTGGGTGCAATCAGAATTCGTCTTGAGATCAATGGATTGATTTATATATATGAACAGGGCTTTATATCAGGCTAGTTGTGTATGTTTCAGCGAGCGTTCCTCATGAAAGGATAGTTGGGGTGTTATTTTGTCATCAGCTATTCCAAGTAATGATGTAATGCGTCGTATGAGTTGTGAGACGGCTGGGTAAATTTTTATGTGTTAAGGTTCCACGTGGCGATGATGTTATATGATCCAAATAGCTCTCGAGATTCAGATTGTATATCGCACCTCAGTTGTGCTTGAGTTTTGTAGCCTATAGCGCTATATGTTTCCTCAGGGATAGTGTTATGCACTTAGCGTGCTTGCGATCGAAATTTGATGTTTTGTTGTAATGAGCAGATTTAGCTCGAAGTGTAATCTCCTTCTATGAGATCTGTTTGTCGATCGGGCGGCACACCGCCATGGGTATGTTATTTGGATCGGGTTGCACTTCGCAACAGTGTGATGTCGAGTCTAGTTTTCTATATGCTACTCCTTTATGTGTTTCGCTTCCTATCTTCTAAGGAAAGTCCGTATTAGTGCGGGGTTTAGATAATTCCTTCCAGAATTCGATTTCCTGTTTGTGTTGTGTTCGGATTGGTGGCCTATTGGCGCATGGTAGCATCGTATGTGATTTTAATAATTTCTAGGGTAGCTTATTGCCCGAGCTGCTGTATCGGATGGGATGAGATCCCTTGATTTAGGATTCTATGCAATCCAGTTATATGAGGTATGTTATAAAGATAAGACCATTATTGGGTCCAGAATGAGGTGAAGGCCTTGTCAGGAGTGTAGGCCTAATGTTTGTTGACTCAGTGATTGATCATGAAGGTTGGTACATCTCTTCCATCATGGCGGTATGGTAAAGGTTAGAGTAAGACCTGTATATGTCATGGGGTGCAATGGGAGCATCAGGCTAGTAGGAATTTTGGCTAAGTTAATCAGAAAAAAGGTTATTGTAGCTCTACGAGTGGGTAATGCAGAGTGTGAATTCAGCAAGTTATGCTGTCATGTTTGCGTACAGCGTGTAGTGATTGATATGGTGACCGTATGTTAGAAACAGGCCTAGCATAGGATTTCGGATGTTGGAATCGGGCTCTATGGCTTATTTGCCTGAATAAAAGGGAATATCTTCACAATTTATCGAGCTTATGTGCTCAGCTAAGTTGTGGTAGCACGAAAAGCTGCATGTGGTGCTAAACAGTGATTTCAGACTATCAGTTCTCAGCACGTTCGAGGACGAACTTATGTTCAAGTGGGAGAGAATGTAACGACCCGTCCGGTCGTTTTGAGTACTAGCGCTCCGTTCAGCATTCATTGGCCATGAACGGCTTCATTTCAGGTATTACGACTTGTACGCGTGGTCGGAATTTGGTTTCGGGAAGATCGGAGTTAAATTTAAATGAAAACTCTCCTTTGAGAAGCTTAAAGTTGAAAGAATGATCTAGGATTGGAATTTTAAGTAATCAACCTCAGAATCGGGATTTGAAGGTTCCAGCAGGTTCGTATGATGATTTCGGACTGGGGCGTATGCCTGGACTGGGTTTTGGATAACCCGGGAGCGTTTTGGAGCCTATTGTGGAAGTTAGTATTTTAGAAGGAATTTCATAAGTTTGGCTTGAGGTGCATTTCGGTGTTATCAATGTCCGTTTGGAATTCCGAGACTGGAAGTAGCTCCGTATGGTGGTTCTGGAATTGGGAGCGCGATCGGAAGTGACTTCGGAGGTCCGTGGACCATTTTGAAGCCATTTGGCTAAAGATAGCAATTTGAAGGTTTTTGAAGAGTTTGACCGGGGGGTTGACTTTTTGATATCGGGGTCGGAATCAAATTCCGGAGGTTGGAGTAGGTCCGTAATGTCAAATATGTTTTGCGTGCAAAATTTGAGGTCAATCGGACGTGATTTGATAGGTTTAAACATCGGAAATAGAAGGTTGAAAGTTCCAAGTTCATAAAGCGTGGATTGGGGTGTAATTCATGGTGTTAGCGTTATTTGTTATCATTTGAAGCCTCAAGCAAGTCCGGAATGTGTTTTGGGATTGGTTGGTATGATTGGTTGGGGCCCCGGAGGCCTCAGGTGAATTCCGGGTGGTTAACGGATCAAAAATGGGATTTTTGAAGAGAAAAGGCTGGTAGTATCTGGTATTACCGCTTCTGCGGAAATGGGACCGCAGAAGCGGCCCTGAAGAAGCAGAGATGAAGTCGCAGAAGCGGACGAGGGCGAGGGTAGCCAGGACCGCAGATATGGTCAAGTTTCCGCAGAAGCGGAACCGCATCTGCGGTGGTGCGATCGCAGAAGCGAAAAGGTGGGGCATGAGGGGAAGCCGCAGATGCAGCCATCAGCCACAAAAGCGGTATCCGCAGAAGCGAAAATAGCTCCGCTGAAGCGAAAAGTGCTGAAGGCAGAAGGGTTATTTTAAAAGTCGGATTTTGTTCATTTCACTCATTTCTCCCACTTCATTTGGCGATTTTTGGAGGTTTAAAGAGAGGATCTTCATCAACAATGCTAAGGTAAGTTTTTCCCACCCATTATGAGCTAAATACATTGATTATGTATGTATTTAGGCATGAAAATTAGTGTAAATATTAGGGTTTTGGTTGGAAACCTAGAAAATTATAATCTTAGATTTTAGCCACGATTTTGAGTATGGAATTAGGAGAAAATTATATATTTGAGTTCCTAAGGTCATGGGTAACCTTTATCTTCGAAAAATTTAGGATTTCGGGCACATGGGCCCGAGGGCATTATGGTCAACTTTTCGTTCGGGGTTAGGAATGGTTATAAATTGAGTTGTAAGGTATAGTTGAGCATATATTAATGGATTTGTATGATCATTGGCTAGTTTTGGTGCGCTGTGCGTTGGTTCAAGCCATCAGAAGGATGTAGAATGCCGGTTGCGAGTCTTCGGAGCGAGGTGAGTCTCCTTTCTAATCTTGTGAGGGGGAATTTACCCCATAGGTTAAGTGAATGATTAAGTGCTCCTATTTGTGGGGGCTACGTACGCACGAGGTGACGAGAGTCCGTGCGTAGCTACTATTATGCTATTGTCCGGGTAGTTAGGACCCATCAGCATGTTATACTTGAATTAATTATGAACCCATCGATGACTTGAATTGTTTAAACCACCTTTGATTAGTAAACAAATTTAAAAGAGATTAAAACATCATTCCTGAATTGTTAAACCGAGAAGTGGCTTATTTGGATAATCATTCCCCGATAAAATTCTAATTGGCTATCTGAGCATGTATCTTACTTGTACCCGCGTCACATGAATGATTCGCGAGCGGGGTAATATATCACATTAAATTAATAAATGGATTTCTAAAGAGACTTAAGCATCATTTTCTCAAATTATATAAAGAGAATTGGCCTTTCTTGGATAATTGCTCCACGTTGTATTCTTGATTGATTGTCTGTCTGTGTCTGTTTATTTTGGACCGGACCGAACGCCTCGGCAGATTAATAGATGCATCTATAGGCGCGCCGTCGACCCTCGGCAAGTGCACATTTATTTCTGTTGGAGCGGGCCGTCGACCTCGGCATGATTTGCGCATGCTTGTATTGCTGCCTGGACTCATTTGAGTTGTTTTATGCCTCACTATGGCTCGAGTTCATATTGTTAATAATAACAAGAAATCCAAGGGAATTTCCTATGAAAAGATTATGTGTTTACCTGTTTCCTCTATCTAGATAAGAATTATGTTAGATAAGAATCATGCTCTTTTGCACAGATCCAATAATTAGACAGCAGCAGTAGTGTGGGAGTTAGCCTTCACTCCAGTGAGACACCGAGGTAGCCTTGCAGGCGTCCGCAGGCCCGACGTCACCTCTATCTTTTATTTTATTCTGTTATCTCATGTATTCGAGACAAACTGGTTGTACTTTTCTTTCAAATGGTTGTATTTAGTAATCTTAGTGGTTCGTGAGTATGTGACACCAGTTCTTGGGTAGAGGTTATGTTGATTTACCACATTATTGTTCAAATCCTTTAATTTAAGATTTTAGCTTATTTACTTTATTCCGTTGTTTTCATGATATTACTGATAATTGTTAAAAGAAGTAAATTAATTAATGAAAAAGGTAGTTACGGGTTGGCTTGCCTAGCTCTCATTAGTAGGCACCATTACGATACCCGAAGGTGGGAAATCCGGGTCGTGACACTATGATTAAGGAAACATAGATTTGCAGCATCAGGTTTATGTAGTCATCAGTTCAGGCCATGAATAGCTTCATTTCAGGTATTATGACTTGTACACGCGGTCGGAATTAAGTTTCGGGAAGTTTAGAGTTGATTTGGAAAGAGAATTCTCATTTCGGAAGCTTAAAGTTGAAAGAATTAACTAGGATAGGAATTTTGAGTACACGACCTCGGAATCAGGATCTCAAGTTTCCAGCAGGTTCGTATGATGATTTTCGGACTTGGGCGTGTGCCCGGATCAGGTTTGGATGACCCGGGAGCGTTTTGGCGCCTATTGTGGAGAGTAGCATTTTAAAAGAAATTTCATAAGTTTGCGTTGAAGTGCATTTCAATCATATCGTCGTCCGTTTGGGATTCCGAGTCTGGGAGCAGCTCCATATGGTGATTCTGGAGTTGGGAGCGCGATCGGAAGTTAATTCAGAAGTCCGTAGGTCATTTTGGAGCCATTTGGCTAAAGATAAAAATTTGAAGGTTTTTGAGAAGTTTGACCGGAAATGGACTTTTTGATATCGAGGTCGGAATCCGATTCCAAAAGTTGGAGTAGGTTCGTAATGTCGAATATGACTGATGTTCAAAATTTGAGGTCAATCGGACGTGATTTGAAAGGTTTAATCATCAAAAGTAGAAGTTTGAAGTTCTAAAGTTCATAAAGCTTGGATTGGGGGTTGATTCATGATTTTAGCGTTGTTTGATGTTATTTGAGGCCTCGAGCAAGTCCGAAATATGTTTTGGGACTGGTTGGTGTGATTGGTCGGGGTCCCGGGGGCCTCAGGTGTGTTTCGGGTTGTATCGCGCTCTTATTTGATAATTCAACGTCGTTTATTTGGACATAAAGGGGTGAAATATTAAGCAAATGAGCGCTAAATTAAGTTTTTATTGAGCCATTACATCCTTATCGTAATTTCGGAGCCATAGCAAGAAGAATCGTCGAATTTGGACATCCTATGAGGGAGTTATGCTCATTTCTATGTCGAGAAAAGTGTTGGTTGCTGTCATAACCGCAGATGCGGCACAACAGATGCGGAAACTACTGGAGGCAAAGAGGTTTCTTTAAAAATCGAAGTTTGACTCATTTTCAGTTCATTTCTTCCATAGGAGCTGATTTTGGAGCAACTTTGGAATGCAATTTTCATCACCAAGCATGAGGTAAGTGATTTATACTAGTTTTGAGTATATACAAGGTTTATATATGGATTCAGACTTGGAAAATTGTAGAAAACTTGAGGTTCGAGGGTAAACCTAGAAAACCAGTATTCTTGGATTTTGATCACGATTTTGGGTATGGAATTTAGAGAAAATCATATATTTGAGTTTGTGAGGCTATGGGTAAACTTTATCTTCGAAAAATTTCGGATTCCAGGCATGTGGGCCCGAGGGCATTTTTGTCAACTTTTCGATCGGGGTTGGGAATTGCTATAATTGGATTGTAATGAGTAATTGAGCATATATTGGTGGATTTGTATAATCATTGGCTAGTTTTGTAGTGTTGTGTGTTGATTTAAGTCTTCGGAGGAGCGTGGAATGCCGGTTATGGATCTTCATAGCAAGGTGGGTCTCCTTTCTAACCTTGTAAGAGGGAATTGTCCCCATAGGTGAATTAATTTATTATGTGCTCCTAATTGTGGGGGCTACGTACGCACGAGGTGACGAGAGTCCGCGCATAGCTACAATTATGCTACTATCTGGGTAGTATAGGACCCAAAAGCATGCTATACTTGGATTAATTGTAAACCTATTGACAGCTCGGACTGCTTAAACCACATCGAATTAATAAATAAAGTTAAAAGGGGATTAAACTTCTTTTCTTAAATTGTTAAAAGAGAAAGTGGCTTTTATTTGAATAAATATTCCTTGATAAATTCTTAATTTGCTATCTGAGCATGTATTTCTATGTGTACCTGCGTCGCAAGCATGATTCGTGAGCAGGGTGATTGTTTAATTTTATGTTGACCGCGTCACATGGATAGTTCGCGAGCGGGGTAAAAGATGCATCTATGGTTCGCGCCTTTCGACCCTCGGCAGTGCACAATTTATTTTCTGTTGGAGCGGGCCATGCGCCTCGGCATGATTTGCGCATGCTTGTTTTGCTTGCCTTGAAACTTATTAAAGTTGTCATAGCCTCTTTCCGGCTTGAGAATAATTGTGTAAATGATAAAAAGGAATTTGGGAATTTCCTATAAAGGAAAAATTGTTCATTTGCTTCAACCTATCGAATTATATCATGTTTATAAAAATCCGCGATTTAACATATTATTTATATGTCATTATTGGACCACTAGTAAGTGTCGAAGTCGACCATCTCGTCTCTACTTCTTCGAGATTAGACGAGATACTCATTGAGTACACGTTGTTTTCGTACTCATACTACACTTCTGTATATTTTTGTTGCATAGGCATATGCATCTCTAGTGGCCTACTGGGCGTAGCAACACAGAGACTTAGGTGAGCGGCACTTCTCGAGGCGATCCGTTGCCAGCAGAGTCTCTTTCAGTTTTCTGTATTTATTTCTGTCCAATATTGTATTCCGTACGATTGTTGTATTACATTATTTCTTAGAAATTGTTTATGCACTCGTGACACCGGGTTCTAGGAGGATTTTTGGATTATTAAATGTTATGTTTTGTTAAAGACTTCACGGTTATTTCTGTAAATTTTATTATTCGTTATTTAATGTATAAAGAAAAATAATTTTAGACAATACAAAAATTGGAAGTTAATTAAGTATTTTGGTTGGTTTGCCTTACAGCGGTGTCCGGCGCCACCACGACCCTCGGTGGATTTTGGGCCGTGACAATATGGTATCAGAGCATTAGGTTCCTAGGGTCTCACAAGTCATGAGCAAGTCTTGTATAGTCTCGTGGATCGGTACAGAGATGTTTGTACTTATCCTCATGAGGCTGTAGGACTGTTAGGAGTACTTCCCTTCTTGATTCTTCATCATACAGTTTGATTCCTTTGAGGCTTATCCCTTTGTTTCTTTCCTACTCAATCTTATGTGATGCAAAGCGCTTGCTATTCATCGAGGATTGAAGAATTGTAATGATATTACGAATATGGTGCGGGATGTTTTTCCCCGTATAGTCGTCTAAGCTATTATCGTCGCCTTATAGAAGGATATTTTATTACTTTTGCCCAAAAACGGTACTTTTGAGGGCTCTGAAGCTAGGCATGAGATGCCATAATGCTTATGAACAATTGTTCCGTGGTAGTAATATTATGGTAGGATGTTGCCCAGATGTCGGGGCAGTAAATGACTTGAAGGGAGTTTACTTAGTGCATAATCTAGAGATTCAGTATTTTATTTCCGGCAGGGGAAAGGCAATCGGGCTAAGAATGTGAAGATTTGGGATGGTAGAGTAAAGAGACTTGGTACATGCGAGAGTGGTGGAGCTTTCTTCTACGAGGGGATGTCGTTGTCCTAATTGAATGCACTAAGTTCGCCGGTGTTGCGATCTTCTACAATTTTCCTTTGGAGCAAGGTATTATGAAATAGTATTAGAAATGTGGCTGTGAGATATCGCAGGGTGCGGTAGTTCAGGATCGAATAAGTGTTTCTAATGTCTATGGTATGAGAAGGATGATTTTTCGAAAGGTGTAAAGTTAGCAGCAATTGTGGGTTCAAGTGCCACGAAGATAGATTTTAATTAAGGAAACAACTGAGTAGCAAAGAATAAGGAAAGATGTGTGGAAAGTGTCAGACGGTGGCTAAGATTCCTAGAAGGCCAGGTGTATGAAGCAAAGGTAAAGTAGTTGATTAAAAAAGTGAGTTTGCCAAAGTGGGAGAGTGGCGGATATTGCATATGGGCTTGGTGGTAGGATGATTACGCACCTGAAGGAGAGTTTTGAATGATTTGGGATTTAGTGGCTGGCGATTGAAGTATACGGGTTTAATTGGAAGTATGGGTTAATATGCAGCAAAGAGATCGGTAGTGCGATTGAGGTTGATGATTCAGAGTTTAAAAAAAAGGGGTGGTGGGTTTACAGAAAGAATCTGAGAATTTAGGCGGTTGATTGCGCAAGGTTATGTCAATAAGAGATAAGGAATCCCGGTGAGTTCCAGAGTTGTGTAATAGTGGCTTCAAGCTAAGTGGTAGAGTCCCACCACCTATGATTGGGTTGCATGGTTAACCACTTGCGAGGTTTTCTGGTTGTTAGCATATTTATGGGTTATTTCGGCTATGGGAAAAGAACAAAAGTGGTAATTTGAGCAAAGGAATTGTTAAAGGGTGCTATGGTTGGCCTTATTGGATCATGTTCAAACTTGGGAAAGGATTCAGGATTGTGCTTTGTAAAGATGCGGGCTCCAAGGGAAGTGATTCTGCCAGGTGCTTCACCAATAGGGTTTCATATGATAGAAGATTCATGGAGTTTATTATGTTCCGGGCCAAGTCAGAGCGGGTGGCTCTCAACAACGGTCCTAGTGAATTCAAAGGATAAGGTGTAATGCTTAACGATTTCGAGCCTATAGGTACAGTTAAGAATTAAGCTTGATGCAGCCTATGAGAAGGGGCACAAAATGTCTATGATGTTTTGACTTGCGATGTAGCAATTGGGAGGTACAAAATAGTTCGTGGGATTTGAGATAGCATGGTCTCGTGATTCAGGGTCACTTGGGATAAGTGCGGATGGAGTGTGTTAAGTGTTGAATGGAGTTATCATTGTTTCTATGGCAATTAAGGATAAATTGGAAGAAGAGGGATTGGTTAGACATAGTCGGTATGGCGTGTTGCTGGTAGTGAGCAGTTCTTTCAGCGTGATCGAGTTATGCAAGTAAATTGTGACAGTGCGTGCGAGGCTTGTCGGCCGCCGTAGTTGGTGGTATTTAGAAAGTATTCTACTTTTGTGACACATGGAGGTGGGCACCGAAAGGGCTATGGTGGTTTACACCACTACTTAGAGATTTTCATGTTCTACGGTTTTGAGAATTAACCTGTGTGTTTCTATGGTTCTCCTGAAGTGAGTTAAGTGAAAAGCTTTTATATGATGAAGTGTTTGCCCGATAGTGGTTCCGAAGCTATGATGAAAAGCGTGTTCTATCATATATTGTCATATTAGGTGGAGTGAGTGGTATAGAATTTGAAGTAAAGATCAAGGTAACAGCTCGGTGTGGACAATGATGTCACAATCTCGGATGAGCAGGAAATGAGTTTCCGTGTTTAAGGTAAGTTGGTATTGTCTTCAGCGTCACCTGAGATCGGTGTTTTGTGAAAAAGGCTTCGCATCCTGGTTAATGATTCTTGATCGCTTTTCAGCATTAGTGCGGCTGGTAGTTTGGATGTGTGGACCCGTTATACATTTCGGAAGGTTGTGGGAGCATGTCCCACAGGAAGATTGTATAAGTGTGACATGTAGTCACGTGATTGATGAAAGATTTAAATCAAGTATGAGGATTGTGGTAATATCATTAATTTGAGAATTTATGCCTGGAGGGCACTCTGTTTATTGGGTTATGGACTGTGGAGGTTCGCTCCAGTTATGAGGGTTGTTCTTATGTGTTATGTGAAAAGGGGAGTTATTGTGGACCTTTGAAAGGTTATTAGCCTAGTTGGTGCAATTAGAAATCGGCTTGAGATCAGTGGATTGATTTAAATGTGAACATGGGCTTATATCAGGCCAGATGTGTTCATCTCCGCAATACGCTCCATATGGCATGGACTCGTGGTGTTATTTTGTTGTCAGCTATTTCATGTAATGATGTATTGCGCCGTGCGAGTTGTGAGATGGATTGGTGAATTTCTTATATGTTGATGTTCTGCATAGAGATGAGGTTATATGAGCAGGATGGCTCTTGAGATTCAGATCATATATCACACTTCAGTTGTGCTTGAGTTTGTGGATTATAACATTATATGTCTCCCTAGGGAATGGTATTATACACTTAGCGTGTTTATGATTGATATTTAGTATTTTGTTGTAATGAGAAATTTAGCTCGATGTACATCTCCTTATTTGAGTTGCATGTGTGGATCGGGTGGCACACCGCCAGGGATATGTTTTTTTGAATTTGGTGGGACATCGCCATGGTTATGTTGTGTGGATCGGGTGGCACACCGCCATGGTTATGATTGCTCGGATCGGGTTGCGCGTCGCAACATTGTGATGTTCAGTATAGTTCCCCATATCTGTTTATTGTGTTTTGTTTCCTATTTTCTGAAGAAAGCTCATATTAGCTGTGCGCCTGCGTCACATGTATGATTCGCTAGCGGGGTAATTGAAATTCCTTTTTAGAGTTCATTTTCCTTTTTGTATCGCATTCCAATTGGTAGCCTACTGGCACATTGTGCCATCATATGAGACTTTTGGTCATGTCGGGGTGACTTATTGCCTGAGCAGTTCGTACTGGGTGAGACGAGATTGTTGAATTTAGGATCAGTGCAATCTGATTACGTGAAATATATTCAGGAGCAAATATCATTATTTGGTTCAGAATGAGGTAATTTTTCTTGTAAGAAGTATAGACTCAATGATTTGTTGACTCGATAGTTGATTATGAATTTCTGCACATCTCTTCCATTGTGGCGGCATTGCAAGAGTTAGAGTAAGACTTGTGTATGTCATGGGGTGCAATGGGAGAATCAGATTCATGGAATTTTGACTAAGTTGATCAGAAAATGTTATTGTGGTCCGATGAGTAAAGTGATGCTAGGTGTGAATTCAGCAAAGTTATGCAGCCATTTTTGGGTACAACGTGTAGTGATTGATATAGTGATCTTATGTTGGAAACAAGTTGGGCATAGAATTCCGGATGTTGGAATTGGGCTCTAAGGCTTATTTGCTTGAAGAAAGGGGAATATCTTCAAAATTGATCGAGCCGATATGCTCAACTGAGTTGTGGTAGAACGGGAAGGTGCATGAGAAGTTAAACAGTGATTTCAGACTAATTCAGTGTAGTTCTCAACACATTCGAGGATTAATGTATGTTTAAGTGGGAGAGAATCTAATGACACGATCGGTCGTTTTGAGCTCTAGCGCATTGTTCAATAGTTTGAGGCCATGAACAGCTTTATTTCAGGTATGATGACTTGTACGTGTGGTCGGAATTAAGTTTAGGGAAGTTCAGAGTTGATTTGGAAAGAGAATTCTCATTTCGGAAGCTTAAAGTTGAAAGAATTAACTAGGATTGGAATTTTGAGTAAACGACCTTGGAATCCGGATCTGAAGGTTCCAGCAGGTTTGTATGATGATTTCGGACTTGGGCGTATGCCCGGATCGAGGTTTGGATGACCTGGGGGCATTTTGGCCTATTGTGGAAAGTAGCATTTTGAAAGAAATTTCATAAGTTTGAGTTGAAGTGCATTTCAGTGATATCGATGTCCGTTTGGGATTCCGAGTCTAGGAGCAGCTCTGTATGGTGATTCTGGAGTTAGGAGTGTGATCAGAAGTGAATTCGGAGGTCCGTAGGTCATATTGGAGCCATTTGGTTAGAAATTTGAAGGTTTTTGAGAAATTTGACCCGAAGTGGACTTTTTGATATCGGGGTCGGAATCCGATTCCAAAAGTTGGAGAAGGTCCGTAATGTCGAATATGACTTGTGTGCAAAATTTGAGGTCAATCGAACGTGATTTAATAGGTTTAAGCATCAAAAGTAGAAGTTGGAAGTTCTAAAGTTCATAAAGCTTGGATTGGGGGTTGATTCATGATTTTATTGTCGTTTGATGTGATTTGAGGCCTCGAGCAAGTCCGAAATGTGTTTTGGGACTGGTTGGTTTGATTGGTCGGGGTCCCGGGGGCCTCGGGTGTGTTTCGAGTTGTATCACGCTCTTATTTGATGTTTCAACGTCGTTTCTTTGGACATAAAGGGGTGCTATATTAAGCAAATGAGCTCCAAATTATATTTTTATTGAGCATTAGATCCGTATTGTAATTTCGGAGCCATAGAAAAAATAATCGTCGAATTTCAACATCGTATGAGGGAGTTATGCTCATTTCCGTGTCGAGAAAAGTGCTGGTTGCTGTCATAACCGCAGATGCGGTCAAATTTACGCAGATGCGGAAACTGCTGGAGGCAGAGAGGTTTCTTTAAAAATAAAAGTTTGGATCATTTTCACTTCATTTCATCCATGGGAGCCGATTTTGGAGCAACTTTGGAGTGCCATTTTCATCACCAAGCATGAGGTAAGTGATTTCTACTAGTTTTGAGTATTTACAAGGTTTATATATGGATTTAGATTTGGAAAATTGTAGAAAACTTGAGGTTTGAGGGAAAACCTAGAAAACTAGTATTCTTGGATTTTAACCACGATTTTGGGTATGGAATTTAGAGAAAATCATATATTTGAGTTCGTGAGGCTATAGGTAAACTTTATCTTCGAAAAATTTCGGATTTCGGGCACGTGGCTCGAGGGCATTTTTTTCAACTTTTCGATCGGGGGTTGGGAATTACTATAAATTTGATTGTAATGAGTAATTGAGCATATATTAATGGATTTGTATAATCATTGGCTAGTTTTGGAGCGTTGTGTGTCGATTTAAGTCTTCGGAGGAGCATGGAATGCCGGTTATGGATCTTCGGAGCGAGGTGAGTCTCTGTTATAACCTTGTAAGAGGGAATTGTCTCCATAGGTGAATTAATTGGTTATGTAATCCTATTTGTGGGGGCTACGTACGCACGAGGTGACGAGAGTCCATGCGTATCTACTATTACGCTACTGTCCGGGTAGTATAGGTCCCAAAAGCATGCTATACTTGGATTAATTGTAAACCTATTGACAGCTCAAATTGTTTAAACCACATCGAATTAATAAATAAAGTTCAAAAAGGATTAAACTTCTTTTCTTAAATTGTTAAAAGAGAAAGTGGCTTTTATTTGAATAAATATTCCCTGATAAATTCTTAATTTGCTATCTGAGCATGTATTTCTATGTGTACCTGCATCGCATCCATGATTCGCGAGCAGGGTGATTGTTTAATTTTATGCTGACCGCGTAGCATGGATAGTTCGCGAGCAAGGTAATAGATGCATATATGGTTCGCGCCTTTTGACCCTTGGCAGTGCACAATTTATTTTCTGTTGGAGCAGGCTGTACCCTCCGCATGATTTGCGCATGCTTGTATTGCTTGCCTTGAAACTTATTAAAATTGTTATAGCCTCTTTCCGGCTTGAGAATAACAGTATAAATGATAAAAAGAATTTGGGAATTTCCTATAAAGGAAAATTTGTTCATTTGCTTAAACCTATCGAATAATATCATATTTATAAAAATCCGCGATTTAACATATTATTGATATATCATTATTGGACCACTAGTAAGAGTCACAGTTGAACATCTCGTCTCTACTTCTTCGAGATTAGACGGGATACTCATTGCGTACACGTTGTTTTCGTACTCATACTGCACTTCTGTGCATTTTTTTTGTACATGCATATGCATCTCTAGTGGCCTACTGGGCGTAGCAGCACGGATGACACAGAGACTTAGGTGACCTGCACTTCTCGAGGTGATCCGCAGCCAGCAGAGTCTCTTTTAGTTTTTTATATTTATTTTTGTCCAATATTGTATTTCGGACGATTGTTGTATTACATTATTTCTTAGAAATTGCTCATGCACTCGTGACACCGGGTTTTGGGAGAATTTTTGGATTATTAAATGTTATGTTTTGTTAAAGACTTCGCGGTTATTTCTGTAAATTTTATTATTCGTTATTTAATGTATAAAGAAAAATGATTTTAGGCAATACAAAAATTGGAAGTTAATTAAGTATTTTGGTTGGCTTTCCTGACAGCGGTGTCCGGCGCCACCACGACCCTAGGTGGATTTTCGGTCGTGACACTTCATTTTTTCCAGGTCGTTAAAGTCATTTTCGCAAACACCAGTGTGGTTACCATCGTGGACTAGAAATCTTTAGATCTAATAGTCTAATACTATCACAAACATAAAAGTCCAGAAGTAACAAAACAATCTCCATTAGACAATAGATTGTACATGTATAAGTGGGAAAGAGGGAAAGAAAATGCATTTACGGAATAATGGTAAATAGTAAGGACTGTCTAAAAACCCTCAAAGAACCATTTACGAATTAGGATTATACTTGATATATATCATGATATTAAAGTATGAGATCACATATGAAAAGATTCAATCAAATATGAAGTCTTCCAAGTTTGACTACTCCTCAATAGCCAACAATCCCATTCAATTGTAGCTTAATTGCTATTTTCGACATAATTGCATTTTCTATAGAAGATTTTGTAGAAGTTTTAGTTGTTCTGGATTTGTGAAAACAGAAAATAATGCATCTACAATTAGAATACAAATAATCTACAATTCATCTACAAAATATCTATAAACAGGTATATTGAATTTTAATATCCTAATTCCCATTCGATTGTAGTTTAATTAGGATTTTCGACATAATTGCGCTTTTTACAGAAGATTTGTATAATTTTTAGTCGTTTTTGATTTGTGAAAACAGAAAACAAAGCATCTACAATTAGAATACAAATAATCTACAATTTATCTATAAAATATCTACAAACTGGGTACATTGAATTTTTATATCCCAATTCTCATTCAATTGTAGCATAATTGGCATTTTTAACATAATTGCATTTTTTTAGAAGATTTGTAGAAGTTTTAGCCATTTTTTATTTGTGAAAACAGAAAATAAAGCATCTACAATCAGAATACAAATAATTTACAATTTATCTATAATTTCTGAAATATGTCTTCTTCTTCGAGTTTCAATCTGAAATTCAGTCAAAACTAAGTCTAATCATCACCAAAACCCCTCAAAATTGAGATATAAACTCCAAACCATATTCTCGATTATTTTCAACAGCACCCAATCGAAACAAATAATGATTTTTGAAAACCCAAATTTGAATTCAAAGCTTTCAAGCTTTTTAATGGCTGTTAATGGTGAAATTGCTGCTCTCTTTTCATTTGCTTTGTATTACTGAAATTTGCGATTAAGAAATAGAGAGAGATGTTGTCACAACCCAAACCCCCGCACCGGTCGTGATGGAACCTCTCGTGAGGATGAGGCCAGCCAACTAACCCAACTCGTCTTTTCAAAAATAGTTACACATAAATAAATAGCTTAAATATGACTTAATAATATTAATTAGCAGAAATACAACCCAACACAGCCGTAATCGGGGTGTCACAAGTCACGAGCATCTATCAGAATGTGAATCCACTACAAGGACTAAAATATACAAAACAAGAATAATGAACAAAAGAGAGAAACATGGTGCTGCGAATGCTGCTAGTCACCTTCCTAACTCATGCAACTCTGCCTCTGATCGGCCAAAACCCGCTACCGGGTGAATAGATACCTGCATCTGCACATGAGGTGCAGGGAGTAAAGTGAGTACTCTAAATCAGTGAGTAATAAATGTAAATCTTTAGAAAACAGTAAAGCTGTGAAATCTTTAGAAATATCTTGGCTCAATTTAAATCTCTTTTGAAAAATGATCTTTTCAACAGTTACGTAATGATTTCAAACAGTTAGTGCCGATAAGCACAGAAATTCCACCCCTTGGGCACAATATCACAGTATAACAGGAAAAAGGCAAGTAAATATGCAAGATGAGCACATAAAAGTTCGCCCCTCGGGCAATATCTCAAAACAGTACTCGCCCCTCGGGCTCAATATCAATCGCTCAGAACAGTAACAGCCCCTCGGGCTCAGTATCAGTCACTCAGAACAGTAACAACCTTTCGGGCTCAGTATCATATCACATGGGTACCCGCACTCACTGTGGGTGTGCAGACTCCGGAGGGGGCCCTTACGGCCCAAGCGCTATATCAACATAAGGCCTGAAAGCCTTCTCACATCACACTCAAGGCCTGAAATCCTCCTCACATATCACTCGAGGCCTGAAAGCCTCCTCACATAACACTCGAGGCCTGAAAGCCTCCTCACATAACACTCGAGGCCTGAAAGCCTCCTCACAAACACTCAAGGCCTCAAAGCCTCCTCACATAACGCTCTAGGCCTGAAAGCCTCCTCACATAACACTCGAGGCGTAAAAGCCTCCTCACATAACACTCGAGGCCTGAAAGCCTCCTCACATTACTCACAAGGCATGAAAGCCTCCTCACATCACACCAGGCCTGAAAGCCTCCTCAGTCCAGAAAACATCACAAGCCTCTCGGGCATTAATAAAATAGTGGTACTCAGCCCAAACAACAGTGGAAATGTCATTTAAGTCTCAAAATGCAATTAAATTGGCTAAGTTTGTAAAACAGTATAATGAACAGGACTGAGTTCAAGTAGTATATCAAATAGTAAGGAAAGAGTGATAAAAAAATCCACGGAGGACTCAAGTAGTCGGCATTAAGCCCAAAATATAGCAATCGGCCCAAAATATGATAATAACAAATAAGTTCCAGTCAAATACGCGGTGAAATTGCCAATGGTGCTCTACCCCACGCTCGTTATCCAGCATGCAAGTCACCTCAATATAGCACTATGATGTGTTGTCCGGGGTTTCAAACTCTCAAGATATCATTTACAATCATTACCCACCTCGAAACGGTGAAATCCCTAGTTCGCGACGCCCTTAACCCTCAAATTGGCCTCCATGTGCGTCGAATCTAATCAAAATCACAATGAATGCATCACAATATGCCAATGGAACAATATCCAATAAAAAATAATCGAAAAATATTAAAAATTTCAAAATTAGCAAAACCCAAGCCCCGGGCCCACTTCTCAAATCTTAGAAATGTTTACATTAGTAGATTCCTTATCTTCTCACGAGTTCAAATGACCCATCAAATCCCAATTTGACATACCAACAACTCAAGCCCTAGTTCTTCAATTTTTGGCTTAATTACCATAAATTTCAAAGTTAATTCTACCATTAAATCATGTATTTACGTCAAAGAACTCACCTCCAACCACACCTAGTCGAAATCCCCTTCAATTTCCACCCAAAAGCTCTCAAGGTCGATCAATAATGGTGGAAATAGACCTTAGCTCGCGGAACATAATAAGCTTTTAAAACCCTTCTTTGCACAGTCATTTTCGCATCTGCGGTTGCCTTACCGTATATGCGATCACCGCTTCTGCAGTATCTACTCCGCTTCAACAGAACTCAAAATCTCGCTCAGGACCGCTTTTGTGATCTAAGTCTGCTCCTGCGGTCGACGCATCTGCGAACCCCTTCACGTTTCTGCGAAAAAACCCCGAGGTCCTTATCCGCTTCTACGATCCACACGCCGCATCTGCGGCTTCGCAGATATGGTTCCAAGCTCGCACCTACGGAATAGCAATTTCCTCAAGAACTCTCATATACGACCTAATACTCGCATCTGCGGAACCGCATCTGCGGTCCCTTTTCCACAGATGCGGAAATACCAGGTACCAGAAAACCAGAAATTTCACTACTCAAAAATCCATCCCGATGGCTATCCGAAATCACCCCGAAGCCCCCGGGACCTCAACCAAAAGTGCCAAACCATCCTAAAACATCATTCAAACTTGCTCCAATCGTCGAAAAACCACAAACAACAACAAAACTAGCAAATTACATCGAATTCAAGCCTAAGCTATTCTAAAATATCCGAATTACGCATTTGATCAAAAACCCGACCAAAACACCTCTGAATGACCTAAAATTTTGCACACACATCCAAAATCACCCAAAAAAACTACAACATCTCTTGGAATTCCATTCCGACCCTCGGATCAAAATCTCACCTATCAACCGGAATTCGCCCAAATACTAACTTCGCCAATTCAAGCCTAATTCTACACCGGACCTCCAAAATTAATTCCGATCACGCTCCTAAGTCACAAATCATCTAAAAAACCTAATCAAATCATAAAAACTCCGATCCGGGCTCATATACAAATAAGTCAACTATCGGTCAAACCTTTCAAATTCAAAGCTTCAACTGAAGTTGTTCTTTCAAATTCATTCCGAATCTTCCCGAAAAACATAACCAACGATCTACATTAGTCATAATACCCAACACGGGGCAATTCATGCCGAGATTTGGCGATCAAATTGCAAAACTTCAAAACGACCGGTTGGGTCGTTAAATATGTAGAGAGAATGTTGACGAACTGAGCTTTTCAGAACTGATTTCTACTATTTGATTCGAATTTCTTGACGATTTTGTCTTTTTTTGATTTGTGGCTTAAGGAAAAATATTGAAGAACAGAGTTTTTGCAGAAAAGAGCCTATGTAATTTGATTTTAAATTAAAGATATATGATATGCGTTTCAAATTTGATCTGAAGGTCGCTAAATCAATTAGAATATTCTGTTCCTAATTTGTAGTGCGTCTGTTAGGAAGATTCAGCTACTAATAATTAGTATTTAATGAATGGTATAATAATTGTAGAAAAACTGTGAACATAGCTGGTAAATTAGAAACTATACACATATTTGGTAGTAAAGTTTCATATATGGTATAGGAAGGAAAAAATCTCTTAGATATTTATATAACTCAATTCCCTTTCGCATTCTATTCTGTCACTAAGGTTTTTATCCCTCTTACCCACACACAAACCGCTAGAGAGCCCACTAATACCCAAAACGAAAAAATAAATCAAACCCCAGAAATTCTTAATCAGCTACGGTACTATTTAACATTATCTCAGGAACAAACACAAATCTTAGAACAGAAGCTACAATGATCATCCAAAAGCTAGAACCCCCCCCCCCAAATCTTATGAAGATTTGATTCTTACACTATCTTCAATCATACCCAATAAAACCCAGAACAAAACATTACCTAACAAACACAAAATTCCAAGTTTCATTCACAAAGATTCATCCTCACCTTCCCATAATTGATTTTGAAGAAAAACAATAAGAGTTTTCAAGAAATATCCCTTAATCTGAGTTTCAATATTAATTATGATGACCCGACCCATCGTCTCATGAGTTACCACCCCGTTTTCCCCATTTTTTACTCCTTTATGCTTCATTATCTGTGTTTGGTGTGATTGAGTTGTTTTGGATTGGTTTGGTAGGAAATGTGACACTAAGTCTCTTTAAGAAAGTCTTAGTTTGGAAAAGTCAATCGGATATAGACTTATGTGTTACAAGGCTCGAATGTGATTTCCGGTGAATCGATTAGCTTCGGGGGATGATTTGTGACTTAGGAGTGTGATTCGAAGCGGTTTTGGAGGTCCGTGTAGAATTAGGCTTCAATTGGCGAAGTTAGTATTTTGGAAAATTTCGGTTGATAGGCGAGATTTTGATCCGAGGGTCGGAATAGAATTCCGAGAGTCGCAGTAGCTTTGTTAGGTGATTTGGGATGTGTGTGCAAAATTTCAGGTCATTCGGAGGTGATTTGATTGGGTTTTTGATTGAATGCGTGTTTTGGAAGTTTTAGAAGAACTTAGGCTTGAATTCAATGTAATTTGATGGTTTTGGTGTTGGTTGAGGTGTTTTAATAATTTGAACAAGTTTTAATGAAGTTATAGGAGGTGTTGTGCTTTTAGTTGAGGTCCCAGGGGCCTCGGGGTGATTTCGGATGGTTAACGGAAAGTTTTGGACTTGTGAAATTCAAATTTTGCTGCTGCTTCTGGTATTTTCGGTTTTGCAGAAATGGGACCACAGAAGCGGTATCGCAGGAGCGAGGAGAAAGTCACAGAAGCAAGAAGGTATCGCAGGTGCATATTTGGGGACCGCATCTGCGGAGTCGCAGATGCGACCATTTGGCCGCAGAAGCGGATTTTGCCCCTTAAGTGATTTCCGCAGAAGCGAAACTTTGGGCCGTAGAAGCGGAGGCCGCAGAAGCGAGTTTTGACCGCAGATGCGGTTTTGCCTGGGCAGAGATATTAAAGTTCATCTTCGCAATTATTTGAAGGGTTTCCCATTCTAACTTCGGACTTGGAGAATTGTGGGCGATTTTGAAGAGGGTTTTCAAGGAGCTTCGATAAGGTAAGGATTTTTGGACTTAAAACACGATTTAAGGTGCAAATACATGGATTAAGGCTGAAAACTTAATAAATTAATGGACAAAAATGGTGGTTTAGGGCTTGAACTTAAGAGAGCGAAAATTGTGATTTGAGGGGTCATTTGGACTCCGATTTTGGTGTTCGTTATATGTATAGACTCGTGGCGAGATAAGGAACCCGTTGGTGTAAGAATTTCTGAGTTTCTAGAAGTGGTCCAGAGGGCTCGGGTTTTGCCAATTTTTGGATTTTTAATATTTTTTGATTGTTTTCGATTGGGTATTGTTCCTTTGGCATATTGTGACATATTCATTGTAGTTTTGGTCAGATTCGATGTGCGAGGAGGCCACCTGATCTACATGTAGAACTCACATAAGGAGATACACATCGAGCTAAATTTCTCATTACAATGAATACCGAATATCGGTCACAAGCACTATATGTGTATAGTACGATTCCCTGTGGAACACATAGCGCCATAAGCTACAAAACTCAAGCACAACTGAGGTGCGATACCAGATCTGAATCTCGAGAGCCATTCTGCTCACATAACATCATCGCCACGCGGAACATTAACACATAAGAATTTACCAAGCCGTCTCGCAACTCATACGGCGCAATACATCATTACCTGGAATAGCTGATGACAAAATAACACCCCGATTGTCCCTCCATAAGGAACGCCCGCTGAAACATACATAGTTGGCTTGATGTAAAGCCCTGTTCACATATAAATCAATCCATTGATCTCAAGCCGATTTCTGATTCCACTGACTTGGCTAATAACCTTTCAAAGGTCCATAGTAACTCCCTTTCCCTCGTAACACATAAGAACAATCATCATAACCTGAGCAACATCCTCAGTTCATAACCCAATAAACAAAGTGCCCTCCATGCATAATTTTCTCAATTTTTGTAACATTACCACAATCTTCATACTTGGTTTAAATCTTTAGTCAATCGAGTGACCACATGTCACACTTATGCAATCTTCCCGTGGGGCACGCTCCCACAATCTCCTGAAATAAACAACGGGTTCGCACACCTGAACCACCGGCCGCACTGATGTTGAAAAGCGATCAAGAATCCTTAACTAGGATGCAAGGCCTTTTTCACAAAACATCGATATCAGGTGACGCTGAAGACAATACCAATTTACTTTAATCATTCAACCCTTTCTTTGCTCATCCGAGCCCATGACATCCTTGTCAACCCCGAACCGCAACCTTGATCCTCACTTCGTATCTCCATGCTACTCACTGCACCCAACGTGCCAACATACGATAGAACACAATTTTTATCGTAACTCCGGAAGCATTAATATTTTAACACTTCATGACATAAGAACTTTTTACTTAACTCAATTCAGGAGAATCATAGCAACACACAGGTAAATTCCCAGAACCGTAGGATATGCAAATCTCTAAGTAGTGGTCCAAGCCACCATAGCCCTTTCGGAATCCTCTTCCACTTAACAAGCCATATTTGAAGAATGCTTCCGAATAACATCAATTACAGCGGCCGGAAAACCTCACTCGTACTGCCACAAATCATACACATAACTCGATCACGCTGAATGGACTGATCACAGACCCCAACATGCCAAATTCAACTATGGCTAATCAACCCCTTTTCCTTCCAATTTATCCTTGATTGATTTGAAAATAATACTAACTCTCTTCAACACATAACATACTCCCTCTACACTCACCCCGAGTGACCTTGAAACGCGAGACCATGATGTCTCAAATCTCAGGAATTATTTCACATTTCTCAAATGCTACACCACAAGGTAACACATCATAGAACATTCTATGCACCTTCTCATAAGTTGCTACAAAGCTTGATTCTTAGTTGTACTTATAGGCTTCAAATCATTAGGTACCACACTTTATCTTTTGAGTTCCACTAGGACCGTTGCTGAGAGCCACCTGCTCTGACTTGATCCCAAATATAATCAGCTCCCTGAATCTTCTAGCACATTAATACCTTCTCAATAAAGCACCTTGCAGAGTCACTCCCCTTTAAACCCGCTTCTATACAAGGCATAAATTCTGAATCCTTTCCCAAGTTCGAACATGAGCCCGTAAGGCCAACCGTAGCACATCTTTAATAATTCCTCTGCTCAAATTACTACTTATGGTATTTTTCCGTAGCTGGGATAACCCCTCAGTATTCAAATAACCAGAAACCTCACGAGTAGTTAACCATACAACCCAATCATAGGCGGTGGGACTCTCCCACTTAGCTTGAAGCCATTATTACAAAACTCTGGAGTTCACCAGGATTCTTAATCTTTTATTGACATTACCTTGCGCAATCAATCGCCAGCATTCTCGACATCTTACCGTAGGACCCAATTTGATACTCTAAATCATTAACATTCACACAACAGTTCCCTTTGCTGCATAACCCATAGAACTCTTTGCAGAAGCCTCGCCAACCACGCGACCGCTAAACTGCTCACATGGAATTACCCTCCTGAGTCTAAGCTTACTCCCTAGCTGTACCAGTCCATTTACCCCTCGTGGACACCCATTAAATGCGCGACAACGTCCTTCCACTTCAAAGTCATGCTACATGTTTCTTCATTTCAAGCAGCTCCTTTCCGTCATACCAAATCTCCTGCCGCATAACAAACTCATGCTTCAAATTAACCCTACAGACTTCCATTGCCCGTTGCTAAGATCTCGGATCCTTCAAAACTATCCTTAGGCGCGTAGTCATCCTACTACTAAGCCCTATACAGCTTCGCCACTCTCCCACTTTGGGCAAACTCACTCCTTCAGTCAGCTGTTTGGCCTGCACATCCTAAGCCTGGCCTTTTAGAAGTTTAAAACTCTGCCTGACACTTCCCACATACCTTTCTCATCTTTTGCTGCCCAGTCGCTATCTTAATAAAATTTATCTTCATAGAACTCGTATCCACAATTTGCTACTAACCCCAAACTTTTCCGAAGGTCCTCTTTATTGAGCCGTCAACACCTTGAAATACTGATTAAATCCAGAACCACCGCACCCTGCGATATCTGATAGTTGTAACTCCAATACTATTTTGCAATATCCTGCCCCAAAGGCGAATTGTAGCAGATCATAACACTGACAAACTTAAAGCGTTCAATTAGGACAACATCACCCCCATATAGAGGAGAACTCCACCACGCTTGCAATTACCACGTTTCATTACCTCCACCAGTCCCCATCTGGCTATCCTTAGTTCGATTGACTTTCCCCCACCGGGAATAAAATGCTGAATCCCCTTGATTTCACACTGTGTGAACCTCCCTTCAATTCATTCACTGCCCCGACACGTGGGCAATCGCCCTACAATCACAACAACATTGCGGAATAATCGCTGATAAGTATTATGGCAACCTGTGCCTAGCCTCAAGGCTCTTAGAAGTTCTGTTACTGAGCTAAAACAATAGAATATCCCCCCATAATGCAACTATAAGAGTCCAATCAACTATACCGGGAAAATCATCCCGCACCATATTTGTAGTGCCATTACAATCCTTCAATTTTTGATTTATAACAAGCGATCGCATCGCGTAAGATTGAGTGGGAAGGAATTTCCAAACGACAAATAACATGCGCAAATCATACCGAGGCAACGGCTCGATCCAATAGGAATATAAACTGTGCACTGCCGAGGGTCGAGCGGCCCGAACCAATAGATGCATCTATTTAATCTGCCGAGGCGTTCGACCCATTCCATAAATAAACACATACCCTGCTCGCGAATCACGCATGTGACGCAGGTACACATAAAGTACATGCTCAAATAGCCAATTAAGAATTTATCGGGGATATTGATCCAATTAAGGCAATTTCTCCATTTAACACTTCAGGAAATGATGTTTAGTCTCTTTTTAAATTCATTTACTAATCAAAGGTGATTTAAACAATTCAAGTTATCAATGGGTTCATAATTAATCCAAGTATAACATGTTGATGGGTCCTAACTACCCGGACAAGCATAATAGTAGCTACGCACGGACTCTCATCACTTCGTGCGTACCTAGCCCCCACATATAGGATCACATAATCAATTATTTCACCTATGGGGACAATTCCCTCTTACATGGTTAGAAAGGAGACTCACCTCGCTCCAAAGACTCATAACCGGCATTCCACACCCTTCCGAGGACTCCAACTGATGTACCACGCTCAAAGACATAGCATATCAGACGAGAATCCCTCTTTGAAGCTCTCCAACAATCGCCCCAAGCCATGAAAAATAAGAGAAATGAACTCCCAATCACGATTTTAAAACAAGCCTACTGCCCAGCATTTTTTGCTTCAGCGGTGCATTTTCCGCTTCTCCAGATTTATTTGACTGTCATTTATTCGATTATCTGTTGCAGCATTTCCATAATTTGTTTTTATTGGTTTACTGATTTTAAACTACTTGGTTTAAATTGCTGTATTTATAGATTACAATGTGGCTATCTAGGATTTCTTATTGTCAGCCTTTATTTATGTTTATTACTCACTGGGTCGAAGTACTCACATTACTCCCTGCACCTTGCGTGCAGATTCAGGTGCATATGAGACTGTTGAGGACTTCCAGCTGGGCAGCACATATCCGGGAGCATCAAGGTAGCTGCATGACGTCCGCAACCCTGATCTTCCCTTTATCTATTCGTTTCATTCCGTACTTCTTTAGAACGATATGTAGTAGGTTGATATTCATGTATTAGAGGCTCAGACTTGTGACATCGGATTCTTCGGGCTATGTAGCAGTATTGTTATTTGGGATTCCGCATGTTTTTAACCCTATATCAGATTTCCAGTATTATGACTTAGTAAATTATCCGTGTTAATTAATCATGAACTGTATAGAAAGGGTTAAGGTTGTTAAATTGGTCGAGCTTGCCTAGTAGTATGTTGGGCGCCATCACGACTGGGGTTGGGGTTGTGACATTAATCTTCTGAGTGTTGATACAGATTGAGAAAATGCATTCGAAGACTGAGAAATGAGAACAAGAGAGAAGCTCTGGTTTCTCTATTTGTATCCAACACTTTCCTTTTCTCCACTGGATTAAGCAAGCTGGACTGGAGTGTGAATGAGCGGGATATTTTATCTTACGAGGCTTGGAATCTGAGCCTTTAGGTTCGGATGAGTATCTACATTTAACGAAGTTTCCGAACCAGAGGTTCGTTGGGGACCACTGTTGACCGAACCTCGGATTTGCCACTGACTTAGCTCTTGAACTGAGAAGTCTGCTTGGGTATTGGTGTTAAAACAGTAAACACTAAATTTAGTTTCAATTCCTTGCTCCCCAAGCTATAAATGGAAATGTTTTTATGTTCTCAAATTTCGCCTTTTTTACATTCCGAAACTGAAATGATGGACTTTTGGACAAAAAATACGTTTATGCAGTGTAAAAAAAGTTACATTTCTACATAAAACATAGTACACTGCTGCGTTTAACTTTAATGGAAAGTCAGCGTTAAAGCTAAACGCAGTAGTGTGTTGCGATTCATTAAAAAATTATTTTTTTAAAGGGAAACGCATTATATTACTGCGTTTAGGGAACACGCAGTACTATACTGCGTTTCGCTACTAAATTTGGGCCCACCATAATAACAGTTCTGCAGGACTACAGAGAATATTTGTTTTTTATGTAAAACGTATTATAACACTGCATTTTACACTAATTTTTGGGCCCACCAATAAGTGTTTTGTGGATAACTGACATCACAATAATTCAAATAGATAAAACATGGTATTGCATTGCGTTTTACATAAAAAAAATCTGTACCCCAAGCTCGAATTTGCCTTATTTAAAGGCGTTTGAATTTTATGAAAATCCCTTCAAACTTCTGTTCATATTTCTCTCTTCTTCTTATCAATCATTTTTTTATAATGTTTGAAGAGCAAAAATTAAGGGTTTCATTATATTGGGGGGCTGAGGTTGTGCTAAAAAATAACTCTGTGAGGTATAGCTCACCTCAACAATGTCATGTTAAATTGCCGCTTACAATGGAGTACGATAAATTGGTATCGTTGTTATGTAAAAAACTGAGTGTGAGGAAACGTTCGGTGAACCTTAAAGTAACCAGTAGATTTCCGTATTTAGTGACTCCGCAGGGTTTTGCTTATTATTCTGAGTTTAACATCAAAGATGATGAAACTCTTAAAGATTTTTTGCGGATTTCGGATGAATATAGGGAATTTATTGTAATAAAATTATTAGAAATGTACGTCAAGGTTGAAGACATATCCAATAATGAGGGCGTGCATAGTAGGGATAACCCCTAGTCATCAGGTGGTTATTCTGGAGCAGTTTTTGCCGGACAGATTGCTGATGAAAGAGCTTGCCTTGATTTAAACTTGTCACCATCGGCAAATGAGCAGCCACAAAATAATATTTCTACTTTATATAATCCATAAGAAGACTAGTAAACTTTAATTTTTCTACGCTTTAGTGATGTTTATTTTATGTTTTAATTGGATTTGTATTAACACTAATATTTTTCATAAAAGGGTACCGTCCGAATATGAATTTTACAAGTTATGACCCCGCCCCAAGTTGGAATATGTGTAGTTCTGGCGTATTGGACCACAGCGGTCCATCCGGGAGTCATCACCAACAAGAAAACATCCATCATGAAACGTCAAGACAGTACAACTTGTAAGTAAAGTGATATAGCTATATGTAAGGTATTTATCTAGTTGGGTAGCTTATCATTTTATTCTTTTTGTATAGTGAAAACGAGCATCTTGATGCTCCTGACATCACACAGTTGGCCATAAATGATGTATTGACTCGTGATTTGGCAGATGCGCAAAGTCAGGAAGATGATAGTGATTATGACAACAATGCGGATGAGTATGGAGATGACACACCCTTCCCTGATGAGGGTGATGATGAGGAGGAAGTGAATGTTAAACCTGAGCTGAAGAGGGAGCATGCTCCTCCACCTCCCGCTAGACCAGGAGTGTACGAGTCCCACATGCCATTTCATGAGCGGAATACTCCCTACCTTGATAATTTGCCAAGTGTGCCGGATGTGGATGCCCTCACAAGGGATGATGATGAAATTCGGTCAGCGATGTGGGATGAGTCTAGACCAGCGGTGCTGACAAAGGGCATGTATTTTCCCGATAAAGCTCGCCTAATCAGGGCTATAAAAATCTACAGCGTATGAAAGTGTCGTGAGATGACGGTAAGTGAGTCAACTATGGAAGTATACAAGGGTGTATGCCGTAAATACTTTATGGGTTGTCACTGGATGTTGCGTGCCAACAAGAAGAAATCAGGGTTATGGAAAATGGGTATATTTATTAGCACCCACATTCAATGAGAATCACTTCAACCTGGATGTAGACTTGATTTCTCTTGTCTTGATTCCATATTTGGAAGTTTCCATTAGTTTCAAGATTAAAGAGTGTATTACAGTCGTCCACCAGGAGTATGGTTGTACTTTAACCAAAAAAGGCATATCTCGGTCGCAAACGTGCCTTTGAACTTATTTATGGCGACTGGGATAAGTCTTTTTCATCTCTACCCAGGTACATGGCAGCACTGCAACACTTTAACCACGGGGCTGTTGTTGAATGGAGGTGTGAGCAGAGTTCGGACAGACCCGAATATATTTTCAACTCTGTGTTCTGGTCATTTAAACCAACAATTAATGGTTTTGTGCATTGTCGTCCTGTAATTTCCATAGACGGTATTCACATTTATGGAAAGTATGATATTAAGCTTTTGATTGCAGTTGCAGTAGATGCCAACGGACAAATATTTCCAATAGCTTTTGCCATTTGTGCCAACGAAAGTGAAGATACGCGGACGTTTTTTTTTAACCACTTGAAGCAGCATGTTGTCAAACAGCGTTCATGTATTTTTCTAATATCTGATCAACATGGTGGTATTTTAAGTTCCGTGCGGCACTTTCCTAAATGGCAGGAACCCTATGCATACCTCCGTTACTGTGTGAGGCATTTGAAGGCCAATTTCTAGAAGAAATATCCTAACAAGGCCTTGCATGATTTAATATGGATGGCCGCAACTGAGCACCAGCAGTGCAAATTCATGAGGCGCATGGAAGCGATCTGGCAGATTGATCAACGAGCATATACTTGGATGATGGGACATGAGCTTCACATGTGGACATTGCATGCTGATGGCGGTAGACGATGGGGAGCCCTGACTACAAATGTGTCAAAGACATTCAACGGCTTGTTGAAGTGTGCCCGTGGATTGCCTGTCACTACCACGTTCTGCATGACATTCAAATAGAGTGCGGAGAGGTTAGTTCAAAGGCATGCACCTGCATCGGCATTAATGGATAGGGGTGTTCAATTTATGCCAATACCGATGAGAAGATTTGAAAGGTACAGGAGGCGAGCACATTGGCATTTATTTTTACAGTACGATCACGACCGCGGTGTTTTTGAAGTTAAGACGGCTATTCGCGGACAGCATGGGAATAACCTTCAGACGGTGAATAAAGACAGAAGGTTGTGTTCATATGGTAAATGGACCATCTACCACATGCCGTGCGCACATGCCTTGAAGTGCTTTCAACAAGTTGGTTTAGGGGCAACAAACTATATTGATAGGCAATACAGTGTTGCTGCATACGTACACACGTATAGTGGGTAGTTGCAGCCATTAGGTGCTGAGCATTATTGACCACCGGAACCTTTTAAGATGGTGTGTAACAAGGACTATTTGCGCAAGCTGCAAGTGCTAAAGAGAACGCAATATACGAAACAAAATGGATGTTGGTGACACTGTTTATGCGCATAAATGTGGCATATGCTTGCAAACAGGACATGACAGTTGTAAATGTCCTTCAGGTGGTGTGCGTGGCGGTGGTAATCCAGCTTCTGGTGCAAGTTCCTCGAATGTACCCAACTATCAAGGATACCCCTAGTCTTTTGTTTTCGTATTGTTTTTTGTAATACATGTCTGTCCTTGTGTATGTTGCAATATCTATCAAAGAAAATTATGTTTCATAATCTTGTTACATCTTATTTTTTAACATGACCTTTTAATATTGTTGTTCAAATATTAAACATATTGGTTGTTGTAAAGAAGAGCAAGTTTTGTGGAATAAAAAAATCACATATTAAAAAATAATTTTAATACGTAAAACGTGGTACAAGACTACGATTTATCAGTTATCTTGTCGTTCTGAAAAAGCTGAAAACCATGTGAAAAAGCTGATTTGTTTCAGAAAATTTAATATGTAAAGCGTGGTATAATACTTCATTTGTTTGAGTTGTCTTGTCGTACTGTAAAAGCTGAAAACCATGTGAAAAAGTTGTTTTGTTGCAGAAAAATTTAAAATGTAAAGCGCGGTATAATACTACATTTTTTTGAGTTGTCTTGTCATTCTAAAAAAGATGAAAACCATGTGAAAAAGCTGTTTCATTTTAGAAAAACTTTAATATGTAAAGCGTGGTACAATACTACGTTTTATTAGTTATCTTTTCGTTCTGAAAATAGCTGAAACTACCGCAAAAAAGTTGTTTGTTTCATAAAAACTTTAATATCTAAAGCGTACTATAATACTACGTTTTATGTGAAATCTTGCCTATAAATAACGGGCGCATTCTAGTTATTTTCTGCGCTTAACAATAACTAATAGAAAATATTTCCATAAAACCAAAGTTTCTCTTTAAGAAATGTCTCGACAACCCATTTATGTCTCAAGGTGCTATTGTGGGGAAAAATGCAGTATGTACAATTGGTGGGAAGAAGGTGGACGCCATTACAGGGCGTGTATGAAAAAGTTTGATAGTCAACTCGACGAGCGTAAATGTGATTTTGAGGTCTGGATTGATGAACCATGAGAGCAGAAATACTACAAAGAGAGAATTTATGATCTTCATAATTTGTGTACGAGGCAATGGGAAAGACAGTGCTGAACCAACCAAGAAATTGATGAGTTGAAGGCGAAACTCAAAGAGGTGGAAGAAGAAAAAAAACCTGGAAGACCAACTCAAGTGGTTGGAGCAGAGAGTACTAGCCGGTAATGACTAAACAGTGGCTTGTACGTATTGAGTATAGTAGTGTATCTTTATGTTTCCCTTGTCAAGTGTTTTCATTAGTTGTACTGTTTGTTTTTTGCTATGTGTATCTTTAGGCTTGCTATTTAGTGTTTGTGTTTTCATGTTAAAATAAAATTATTGTGCAAATTCTGTTACAATAAAAATGTTGTTAAAATATAATTGTTGCCGGCAAATCCAAATACTAGGAGCGCATCATAGCTCTCATATGCTAGGGTAGTGCAACGACCAATCCATCTACACGCAGCCCATACAAAACCTAAACATCCTCAAGCGTGATGGTGGCCTCTCCAGTGGGCAGGTGAAAAGTGTGCGTCTCCGGTTGCCACCGCTCTATCAACGCCATGATGAGAGACCAATCGAGCTATATCCGCCCAATCTGAAAAATCCTAAGGAAGCCCGTAGCGTCTAGGCCCTCGACTACGCGGGGATGGAAATGTCTCTCCCTCAAAAAGTCCCACAAATCGTCTGGTCTCCTGGCGCGAAGAGTTTGATCCAATAGATGTCCATCCCATACATAGGAGGACCAATGGTCGCCCTGTAAACAGGCGGCAAGTCCATGTCGTCTATTGTAATTTAAAGAATATTAATTATGTGTTTGTGTTATAATAAATTAAATAATTATTTTTATAATTAGACTGAGTAATTATCTATGGGTTCCAGGCATGATATTTGAGGCCCGATAGCACTAGATTATCCTTAATTATTATGTGTGTCAATTTCAATACTTTTAGAATTTTGTTAGTTAAATAAATTAAATAATTAATTATTTAGTTGGATTGAGTAATTATATATGGGTTCTAGGCTCGATATTTGAGGCTCAGTATCACCAAATTATCCTTAATTATTACGAGTGTAAATTTTAATATTTTTAGGATTTTGTTAGTTTAATAAATTAAATAAATACTTATTTAATTTGACTGAGTAATTATCTATGGGTTCCAGGCTCGATATTTGAGGCCCAGTAGCACGAAATTATCCTTAATTATTATGTGTGTCAATTTCAACATTTTTAGGATTTTGTTAGTTTAATAAATTAAATAAATAATTATTTAATTTGACTGAGTAATTACCTATGGGTTCCAGGCTCGATTGAGGCCCAATAGTATCACGCCCCAAAATCCACTAGGGGTCGTGGTGGCGCCGGACACCTCTGTCAGGCAAGCGAACTAGAATACTTAATTAAATTCTCGTTATAATAATTTTGAAATTATTTCTTTTATACAATTTAAACAAGACTCAGTATATTCCTCCGAATAAATAATGAAATATTTAAACAACTTTTAAGATTTCCGAATAAATCCGAATACATCCCCAGAACCCGGTGTCACAAGTGCATGAGCAACTATCGATAAGGAAAATAATACAACCTCTGTCTGAAATACAGTGGACAGGGAATAAATAATAAAAATGTTGAAGGGAACTATACTAGCTGCGGGTCGTCTCGAACAATGCAGTTCACCTAGTCCCAGAGTCATCCGTGCTGCTACGCCCAGTAAGCTGCTAGAGGTATATATACCTGTGCAACAAAAATACACAGAAGTGTAGTATGAGTACGTAATCAACGTGTACTCAATAAGTATCCCACCTAATCTCGAAGATGTAGAGACGAGATGGCCAACTTCGACACTCACTAGATGTCAATTAACAATATTCTATAAATGCGAGGATAATCATGGATTTATATAGTAGTTCTAATTCGCGAAGCCAGAAAACAGGTAAACAGCTTCAACAGTTAATCAATGGCTTCCAAGGTTTATTCTTTATTATGTTATCAATTTATTTCAAGCCACAAAGGGAAAATTTCACCTTTGAAAATTTCCAAACGACAAATAACATGCGCAAATCACACCGAGGCGACGTCCCGATCCAACAGGAATGTAAACTGTGCACTGCCGAGGGTCGAGCGGCCCGAACCAATAGATGCATCTATTTAATCTGCTGAGGCGTTTGGCCCGTTCCATAAATAAACACATAACCTGCTCGCGAGTCACGCATGCGTTGTAGGTACACATAAACTACATGCTCAAATAGCCAATTAAGAATTTATCGGGGATGTTGATCCAATTAAGGCAATTTCTCTGTTTAACACTTCAGGAAATGATGTTTAGTCTCTTTTTAAATTCATTTACTAATCAAAGGTGATTTAAACAATTCAAGTTATCAATGGGTTCATAATTAATCCAAGTATAACATGCTGATGGGTCCTAACTACCCGGACAATAGCATAATAGTAGCTACGCACGGACTCTCGTCACCTCGTGCGTACGTAGCCCCCACAAATAGGAGCACATAATCAATTATTTCACCTATGGGGATAATTCCCTCTTACAATGTTAGAAAGGAGACTCACCTCGCTCCGAAGACTTATAACCGGCATTCCACGCCCTTCCGAGGACTCCAATTGATGCACACGCTCCAAGACTTAGCATAGCAGACGAGAATCCCTCTTTGATGCTCTCCAACAATCGCCCAAAGCCATGAAAAATGAGAGAAATGAACTCCCAATCACGATTTTAAAACAAGCCTACTGCCCAACAATTTTTGCTTCAGCAGTGCATTTTCCGCTTCTGCGGATACCGCTTTTGCGGTTGATGGCCGCTTCTGCGGATTTGGGCAAGGGGAGCTGGGCCGCTTCTGCGGTCTGGGGGCCGCCTAAGCGGAACCGTTTCTGTGGTCCCTGGACCGCTTCTGCGATTTCCTTGGGCCTGGCCCCTTTTCGCTTCTGCGAGATTTCCACCGCATCTGCGGTCCAAGAACCGCAGATGCAGTTATGACAGAAGCAACAACCTCAAGCCTTCCCAAATTCCAAATTTTGATCCGTTAACCATCCGGAATCCACCCGAGGTCCCCGGGACCAAAACCAAACATACCAACCAATCCCAAAACACATTACGGACTTGCTAGAGGCTTAAAATCATATCAAACAATGCTAAAATCATGAATTACACCCCAATTCAAGCTTTATGAACTTTAGAATTTCAAACTTTTATTTCCGATGTTTAAACCTATCAAATCACGTCCGATTGACCTCAAATTTTGCACACAAATCATATTTGACATTACGGACCTACTCCAACTTTCAAAATTAGATTTCGACCCCGATATCAAAAACTCAACCTCCGGTCAAACTTCTCAAAAACCTTCAAAATTCTATCTTTAGCCAAATGACTTCAAAATGACCTACGGACCTCCGAATTCACTTCCGATTGCGCCCCCAACTCCGGAATCACCATACGGAGCTATTCACAGTCTCGGAATCCCAAACGGAAATTGATAGCATGGAAATGCACTTCAATCCAAACTTAGGAAATTTCTTCCAAACTGCTAACTTCCACAATAGGCGCCAAAATGCTCCCGGGTTATCCAAAACCCAATCCGGGCATACGCCCTAGTCCGAAATCATCATACGAACCTGTTGGAACCGTCGGATCCCGATTCCGAGGTCGTTTACTCAAAATTCCAATCCTTGTTCATTCTTTCAACTTTAAGCTTCCGAAATAAGAATTCTCTTCCCAAATCAACTCTGGACTTCCCGAAATTCGATTCCGACCACGCGTACAAGTCATAATAGCTGAAATGAAGTTGTTCATGGCCTCCGACTGTTGAACGGAGCGCTAGTACTCAAAACAACCGGTTGGGTCGTTACATTCTCTCCCACATAAACATACGTTCATCCCTCGAACGTGCTGAGAACTATACGGAAGTAGTCTGAAATCACTGTTTAGCACCTCATGCATCTTCTTGTGCTAACGCAACTTAGCTGAGCACATTAGCTCGATAAATTCTGAAGATATTCCCTTTTATTCAAGCAAATAAGCCTTAGAGCCCGATTCCAACATCCGGATCCTATGCCAGGCCCGTTTCCAACATACGACCACCATATCAATCACTACACACTGTACTCAAACATGGCTGCATAGCTTTGCTGGATTCTTACTTTGCAACACTTAGTCCACAGGACCACAATAGCCATTTTCTGATCAACTTAGTCAAAATCCTACTAATCTGATGTTCCCATTGGACCCCATGATATATAAAGGTCTTACTCTATCCTTTACTGTACCGCCATGGAAGAAGAAATGTACCAACATTCATAATCGACTGCCGAGTCAACAAAAGATTAGGTCTACACTCATGACAAAACCTTCACCTTATTTTGAACCCAATAATGGTCTTATATCCATAACATACCTCATACAGCTGGATTGCACAGAATCCTAGATCAAGAGATCTCGTCTCATTCGATACAACTGCTCAGGCAATAAGCCACTCCTGAATTTGTTAAAATCTCATAGATGCTACCATGCGCCAATAGGCCACCAATTCGAACGCAATGCCAAAGGAAAACGAACTCTGGAAGGAAGTACCTAATTCCCGCACTACTACGGACTTTCCTTAGAAAATAGGAAGTAGAACATACAAAAATAGCATACAGAAAACTACACTCACATCACACTGTTGCGGCATGCATTTCGATCCATACAGCATAACCATGGCGGCTTGCCACCCGATCCTCAAAACATAACCATGGCAGCGTGCCACCCGATTCAAATAACAAACCCATGGCGACGTGCCACCTGATCTACATGTAGAACTCACATAAGGAGATACACATCGAGCTAAATTGCTCATTACAATGAATACCGAATCTCGGTCACAAGCACTCTATGTGTATAGTACCATTCCCTGTGGAACACATAGCGCCATAAGCTACAAAACTCAAGCACAACTGAGGTGCAATACCAGATCTGAATCTCGAGAGCCATTCCGCGCGGAAAATTGACACATACGAATTTATCAAGCCGTCTCGCAACTCATACGGCGCAATACATCATTACCTGGAATAGCTGATGACAAAATAACACCCCGATTGTCCCTCCATAAGGAACGCCCGCTGAAACATACATAACTGGCTTGATATAAAACCCTGTTCGCATATAAATCAATCCATTGATCTCAAGCCGATTTCTGATTGCACTGACTTGGCTAATAAGCTTTCAAAGGTCCATAGTAACTCCCTTTCCCTCGTAACACATAAGAACAACCATCATAACCTGAGCAACATCCTCAGTTCATAACCCAATAAACAAAGTTCCCTCCGGGCATAATTTTCTCAATTTTTGTGACATTACCACAATCTTCATACTTGGTTTAAATCTTTAGTCAATCGAGTGACTACATGTCACACTTATGCAATCTTCCCGTGGGGCACGCTCCCACAATCTCCTAAAATAAACAACGGGTTCGCGCACCTGAACCACCGGCCGCACTGATGTTGAAAAGCGATCAAGAATCCTTAACTAGGATGCAGGGCCTTTTTCACAAAACATCGATCTCAGGTGACGCTGAAGACAATACCAATTTACTTTAATCATTCAACCCTTTCTTTGCTAATCCGAGCCCGTGACATCCTTGTCAACCCCGAACCGCAACCTTGATCCTCACTTCGTATCTCCATGCTACTCACTGCACCCAACGTGCCAACATACGATAGAACACAATTTTCATCGTAACTCCGGAATCATTAATATTTTAACACTTCATCACATAAGAACTTTTTACTTAACTCAATTCAGGAGAATCATAGCAACACACAGGTAAATTCCCAGAACCGTAGGATATGCAAATCTCTAAGTAGTGGTCCAAGCCACCATAGCCCTTCCGGAATCCGCTTCCACTTAACAAGCCATATTTGAAGAATGCTTCCAAATAACATCAATTACAGCGGCCGAAAAACCTCACTCGTACTGCCACAAATCATACACATAACTCGATCACGCTGAATGGACTGATCACAGACCCCAACATGCCAAATTCAACTATGGCTAATCAACCCCTTTTCCTTCCAATTTATCCTTGATTGCTTTGGAAATAATACTAACTCTCTTCAGCACATAACATACTCTCTCTACACTCACCCCGAGTGACCTTGAAACGCGAGACCATGATGTCTCAAATCTCAGGAATTATTTCACATTTCTCAAATGCTACACCACAAGGTAACACATCATAGAACATTCTATGCACCTTCTCATAAGTTGCTACAAAGCTTGATTCTTAGTTGTACTTATAGGCTTCAAATCATTAGGTACCACACTTTATCTTTTGAGTTCCACTAGGACCGTTGCTGAGAGCCACCTGCTCTGACTTGATCCCAAATATAATCAGCTCCCTGAATCTTCTAGCACATTAATACCTT